>JARQOD010003718.1:0-61884 GCA_033576555.1 Oophaga sylvatica | reverse complement strand
GGAGGGAAAAAAAAAGGGGGGAAAGAAAAACAGAGAGGGGGGGAAAGAAAAGGGAAAGAAAGAAAAAAAAAAAAAAAAGAAAAAAAAAAGACGGAAATAAAGAAAGAACAGAGAAAAGGAGACAAAAAAAGAACAGAAGAAAAAAAAAAGGGGGGAAAGAACAGAGAGGGAGAGAGAAAGAAAAGGGGAAAAAAAAGAACAGAGAGAGAAAAAAGACAGATGGGAAAGAAAGAAAAAGAAAGAAAGAAAAGAAAAAAAGTAAGAAGTAAGAAAGAAAGAAAGAGGAAAAAGAACAAGAGAGAAAGAAAGAAAGAAAAAGGGAGAGAGAAAGGGGGGAAAGAAAGAACGAGAAAAAAAGAACAAGAGAAAAAGAAAGAAAAATAGAGAAAAAGAAAAAAAGGGGGGAAAGAAAAAAAAGGGGGGAAAGAAATAAACAGAGAAGAAAGAAAGAAAAAGAAAGAAAGAAAGAGAAAGAAAGAGAAGAGAAAGAAAAAAGAACAGAGAAAGAAAAAAAGGGGGGAAAGAACAGAGGAGAGAAAGAAAAAAGAAGAAAGGGGGGAAAGAAAGAACAAGAGATAGAGAAAAAGAAACAGAGAGAAAAAAAGAAAAGGGACAGAAAAAAAGAACAGAGAGAAAAAAAGAAAGGGTAAAGAAACAACAGAGGGAGAGAGAGAAAGAAGGGAAAGAAAGAACAAAGAGAGAAAGAAAGAGAAAGAATGAACAGAGAGAGAGAGAAAGAACAGAAAGAAAGAAAGAAAGAGAAAGAAAGAAAGAAAGAAAGAAAGAAAGAAAGAGGGGAAAGGAAGAAAGAAAGAAAGAACAGAGAGAAAGAAAGAACAGAGAGAGAAAGAAAAAAAGAGAAAGAAAGAACAGAGAGATAGAAAGAGGGGAAAGAACAGAGAGAAAGAAAGAAAAATAACAGAGAGAGAAAGAAAGATGGGAAAGAAAGAACAGAGAGAAAGAAAGAGGGGAAAGAAAGAAAGAACAGAGAGATAGAAAGAAAGAGGAGAAAGAACAGAGAGAAAGAAAGAAAAAGAACAGAGAGAAAGAAAGATGGGAAAGAAAGAACAGAGAGAGAAAGAAAGAACAGAGAGAAAGAAAGAGGGGAAAGAAAGAAAGAACAGAGAGAGAGAAAGAAAGAGGGGAAAGAAATAGAACAGAGAGAGAAAGAAAGAAAGAAAGAAAGAAAGAGAAAGAACAGAGAGAGAGAAAGAACAGAGAGAGAGAAAGAAAAAAAGAACAGAGAAAGAAAGAAAGAAGGGAAAGAACAGAGAGAGAGAAAGAAAGAAAGAGGGGAAAGAAAGAACAGAGAGATAGAGAAAAAGAAACAGAGAGAGAGAAAGAAAGAGGGGACAGAAAAAAAGAACAGAGAGAAAAAAAGAAAGGGTAAAGAAACAACAGAGGGAGAGAAAGAAGGGAAAGAAAGAACAAAGAAAGAAAGAACAGAGAGATAGAGAGAAAGATGGGAAAGAAAGAACAGAGAGAGAAAGAAAGAAAGAAAGAAAGAAAGAAAGAACAGAGAGATAGAAAGAGGGAAAGAACAGAGAGAAAGAAAGAAAAATAACAGAGAGAGAAAGAAAGATGGGAAAGAAAGAACAGAGAGAAAGAAAGAGGGGAAAGAAAGAACAGAGAGAAAGAGAAAGAAAGAGGGGAAAGAAAGAAGAGAGAGAAAGAAAGAAAGAAAGAAAGAAAGAGAGAAAGAAAGAAAGAAAGAAAGAAAGAGAAAAAGAAAGGGGAAAGAAAGAAAGAACAGAGAGATAGAAAGAAAGATGAGAAAGAACAGAGAGAAAGAAAGAAAAAGAACAGAGAGAAAGAAAGATGGGAAAGAAAGAACAGAGAGAGAAAGAAAGAACAGAGAGAAAGAAAGAGGGGAAAGAAAGAAAGAACAGAGAGATAGAAAGAAAGAGGAGAAAGAACAGAGAGAAAGAAAGAAAAAGAACAGAGAGAAAGAAAGATGGGAAAGAAAGAACAGAGAGAGAAAGAAAGAACAGAGAGAAAGAAAGAGGGGAAAGAAAGAAAGAACAGAGAGAGAGAAAGAAAAGGGGAAAGAAATAGAACAGAGAGAGAAAGAAAGAAAGAAAGAGAAAGAACAGAGAGAGAGAAAGAACAGAGAGAGCGAAAGAAAAAAAGAACAGAGAAAGAAAGAAAGAAGGGAAAGAACAGAGAGAGAGAAAGAAAGAAAGAAAGAAAGAGGGGAAAGAAAGAACAGAGAGATAGAGAAAAAGAAACAGAGAGAGAGAAAGAAAGAGGGGACAGAAAAAAAGAACAGAGAGAAAAAAAGAAAGGGTAAAGAAACAACAGAGGGAGAGAAAGAAGGGAAAGAAAGAACAAAGAAAGAAAGAACAGAGAGATAGAGAGAAAGATGGGAAAGAAAGAACAGAGAGAGAAAGAAAGAAAGAAAGAAAGAAAGAAAGAAAGAAAGAAAGAACAGAGAGATAGAAAGAGGGGAAAGAACAGAGAGAAAGAAAGAAAAATAACAGAGAGAGAAAGAAAGATGGGAAAGAAAGAACAGAGAGAAAGAAAGAGGGGAAAGAAAGAACAGAGAGAAAGAGAAAGAAAGAGGGGAAAGAAAGAAGAGAGAGAAAGAAAGAGAAAAAGAAAGGGGAAAGAAAGAAAGAACAGAGAGATAGAAAGAAAGAGGGGAAAGAAAGAACAGAGAGAAGAAAGAAAAAGAACAGAGAGATAGATGGGAAAGAAAGAACAGAGAGAGAAAGAAAGAACAGAGAGAAAGAAAGAAAGAGGGGAAAGAAAGAAAGAACAGAGAGAGAGAAAGAAAGAGGGGAAAGAGAGAGAGAAAGAAAAAAAGAACAGAATGAAAGGAAGAAAGAAAGAGGGGAAAGAACAGAGAGAGAGAAAAAGAAAGAGGGGAAAGAAAGAACAGAGAGATAGAGAAAAAGAAAGAAACAGAGAAAGAAAGGAAAGAAAGAACAGAGATAGAAAGAAGAGGGGAAAGAAAGAACAGAGAGAAAGAAAAAGAACAGAGAGAAAGAAAGATGGGAAAGAAAGAACAGAGAGAAAGAACGAACAGAGAGAGAGAAAGAAACAGAGAGAGAAAGAAATAAAGATTCTATAAAGATACTATAGCAGCCCAGCTCCCATTGTAGTGCCCACCTGAGCCTCCAGGTGCAGGACATATCATGATCCGCTCACATGGCCGACATCCCCGATTCCAAGGTGAGGACACGGTGATGGATCTGAAGCATTCCCTGAAGTGCCTCCATGGTTCCGTCACAATCTCCTCCTGAAATTACCTCATTTCCAGTCATCTTCCAGCACGTCACTTCTGGTGGAACATCACGTGCGAATTTTAAAGTGCTCCTCGGGCTCCGGCATGTACTCCTGTGTCCATGGGAAAAGCTCCCGGCCGGGACAGCGGGGCAGACTCCCAAAATCGGGAGTGTCCCGCTGAATTCAGGACGGTTGGGAGGTATGAATGCTCCCCACCATACACCTTGTACACGCACGGCTCTGCACACCTCATACACACACGTTCCGCTTTGTATGCCTCGTACACACACGGCTCAGCTCCGTCCACCTCGCACACACAAGGCTCCACTCAGTATACACAAGGCTCCACTCCGTACACCTTGTACACACGCAGCCACGCTTTGTACACCTTGTACACATACTACTCCACTCCGTAAACCTTGTACACATGCGGCTTTGCAGCATACACCTCGTACACACGCAGTTCTGCTCCGTACATCTTGTACACACGCGGCTCCGCTACATACACACAAGGCTCCACTCCATACACACACGGCTCTGCTCTGCTCTGTACACACACGACTTAAGCACGGAGCCCTTTGTGTACGGAGCTGAGCGGCTCAGCTCCATACACTTCACACACACAGGGCTCCGTTTCGTACACACACAGCACTGCTACATCCACCTCGTTCACACAGCTCCGCTCCGTAAACCTCGTACACGCGCGGCGCGGCTCAACTCCGTAAACCTCATACACACTACAGCACTGCTACATCCAACTCGTACATGTGCGGCTCTGCTCCGTGCACCTCGTACACACTACAGCACTGCTACATCCACCTTGTACATGCGCGGCTCCGCTCCGTGCACCTCGTACACGCGCGGCTCCGCTCTGTGCACCTCGTACATGTGCGGCTTAGGCTACTTTCAAACTTGCGCTTTTTTGCGCAGCGCATCATGCGGCTCAGCTCCGTACACTTCACACACACAGGGCTCCGTTTCGTACACACACAGCACTGCTACATCCACCTCGTTCACACAGCTCCGCTCCGTAAACCTCGTACAAGTGCGGCGCGGCTCAGCTCCGTAAACCTCGTACACACTACAGCACTGCTACATCCACCTCGTACACATGCTGCTCCGCTCCGTGCACCTCGTACACACTACAGCACTGCTACATCCACCTCGTACACGCGTGGCTCCGCTCCATGCACCTCGTACACGCGCGGCTCCGCTCCGTTCACCTCGTACACGCGCGGCTCCGCTCTGTGCACCTCGTACATGTGCGGCTTAGGCTACTTTCACACTAGCATTTTTTTGCACAGCGCATCATGCGCTATCGGACGCATGCGCAATGTTCCCCTATCTTTAACATGGCGGGCGCAGGGTCGAGCGCTTGCACGCGTTCATCTGCGTTTGGCGTGCGCTGCGCATTTTCCAGGTGTCCTCCCATACGCGCTAGACGCTACATGTTGCATTTTTTTTTCCGCCCAACTGCTTTAAAAAAAACGCATGCGCACAGGTGCGCATGCTATGTGCAAAAAATAACATTGCAGTCTATGGGTGCGCTGGCGGGCGCATGGCTTTGCGCTCGTCAGCGTTTTTGTGCGCACACGATTTTGGAGTAAATAATATCTAAACACTTGCAAAAACGCTTGAAATCGCATACAAACGCTGCATTTTTTGGTCGTAATGCGCACACTGATGCGACTAAATATCGCAGCGTTTATAAGCATTTGCATGCGTTTTTTTAATGCGTTTCATGTGCGCACGATGCGCTGCGCAAAAAAACGCAAGTGTGAAAGTAGCCTTAGCTCCGTGCACTTCGTACACGCACGGCTCCGCTCCATCCAACTCGTACACGCACGGCTCCGCTACATCCAACTCGTACACACACGGCTCTGCTCCGTACACCTCGTACACACTACAGCACTGCTACATCAACCTCGTACACACACGGCTCTGCTCTGTACACCTCATACACTACATCACTGCTACAACCACCTCGTACACAAACGGCTCCACTCCGAACACCTCGTACATACACGGCTCCGCTCCGTACACCTCGTACACACACGGCTCCGCTCCGTACACCTCGTACACACACGGCTCCGCTCCGTACATCTCGTACACACACGGCTCTGCTCCGTACACCTCGTACACACACGACTCTGCTACATCCAACTTGTACACACTACAGCACTGCTACATCCACACTGTAAACCCAAGTCCCGACCCCCACATACACTTACCCTCTTCTAGCACCATGACAACCAGCACAGAAGAGTCCTGCACACAACGAGGACACTGATCATGTGACCCCTGACTCCTCCCCTCCTGTGACCTCATCACAGGTCCTGTGGGCACAGAAGATTACAGCAATAGCAGCGTCATTGCTATCTGCTGTGACAGGCTGAGCTGTAGAGACAGGGAAGGAAGGGGTGCATGGGGGCGTGGCGGCTCATCTCACTGCGGGACACATAGTGTCCTCAGCGGGACAGCGGGATGGGGGGGTCAGAATCGGGACTGTCCCGCTCAATCCGGGACGGTTGGGAGGTATGCCTTAGGAGCTGAATGTGCTACTAAGCCAGTTACCAGGGCGACACTGTGTGTTGTAATAAAGCTGCACTAGCGCAGCCTAGTGGTGAGAAGTCCCAGTGAATGCTAATATATGGTAGGAAGCAAAGCATGAGTGTATCACCAGTTATGGGCATCTGTTATAGGGGTAAAAATTAATTATATTTATTGTGAGATGGGGTAATGAAAAATGGATATGGAAAGAAAAAAACAGTTATATACTGGTCAGGGGGAAAAAATATAATGGTAATCTATAGAGTTAGTAAAGGAGACTCACCATTGGTATATCCAATCAGCGGGTCTGGAGAAAGAGAGAATAAGTTAGACAAGGGTTTAAGTTAGCCAGTCCATTTCTCTATTGAGCCCTTTGGGTGCCAGGGTGTCTAGCGTGTGAATCCAAAAGGTTTCTCTAGATTTTAGCAATCTTATATGGTTGCCTCCTCTTCTGGGACGCGGGACATGTTCGATAATTTGAAATTCCAAATTATCCAGTCCAATAGGGACAAATGGTTAGGGATTTTTTGTCAGGGAAAGATCCCTTCCAAGCGGGGGTCTGTCTGGAAGATTCCATCCAAGAGGAAGTCAGTCAGGGGTGGACCTTGCTAGTGTGAGGACGTCCACGTTCCTGGGCATAGAGAAGAAGTGTGAGGGAACTAGCAACCTCTGAGCAGCCGGTAAAGAATTCACCATGGTAGCATGAGCCCAAAGTCTGTTGGTTGATGTAGCAGTAGTGCAGTAGAGGATCCACTGTGGGAAAGCTCAGCAGAAGAGGTTGAGCATGAGCGTAGTAGCGAGTGGCCACAAGCAAGTATCCGGGCAGGATAACCAGAGATGGGTGGACGACCTAGTAGATGTGTATTCCTAGACTGGATTGAAGTGTCTCCAGGGAAAGAGATCAAAGTGCCGTTTTCACTGGGCTCCTCGTCCCGTCAATACTTTGTGGTCCATTCTGGTGTAGCAGAGAAGAAGAAGCCGAGTTGTGGAAAATGTATTGCTGGTATCGTATAAGACGTGCTTATGGGGTCTTGGATGCGCTGTGTCTGGAGGAAAATAAAGCAGAACTGTTTGACGTGATTCTGGACTCTGACTCTGATTGTATACTCTGCCATGGGAGAAGAACACCCCAGGAGAATAGAGGTAACAGAGTAAAGAATGCAGCTGTTCCCAGTAAGTTCACCCCTCGGCCAACCCTTTACAGTGTACTGGCCTGTCTCTTGGTAGTGCCTCCAGCCTCTGGACACTACGCTGACAGGCACAGCAAACCTTCTTGCCACAACTCGCATTGATGAGCCATCCTGGATGAGCTGCACAACCTGAGCCATTTGTGTGGGTTGTGGAGTCTGTCTCATGCTACCACGAGTGTGAAAGCACGACCAACATTCAAAAGTGACCAAAACATCAACCAAAAAGCATTGGTACTGAGATGTGGTCTGTAGTCCCCACCTGCAGAACCACTCCTTTATTGAGTGTGTCTTGATAATTGCCAATAACTTCCAATTGTTGTCTATTCCATTTGCACAACAGCATGTGATATTGATTGTCAATCAGTGTTGCTTCCTAAGTGGACAGTTTGATTTCACAGAAGTTTGATTTACTTGGAGTTATATTCTGTTGTTTAAGTGTTCCCTTTATTTTTTTGAGCAGTGTATTTATCCGTGTATGGACTAGACAAGGACTTACTAGTTTTCAAGCATCCTCAATTGTAACTGCTTCACAGAGTGCTCCGTTGATTACATTTTCCTCTGAGGTTACCTACAGACTTTGTTAAATTGCATTTAATATCTACACTGTGTATTTATTGACTTTGATGTTTTCCCTGCACCTGTTTGAAATACCATGTGTGATAATATAGACTTTACCACCTATAAACTGTATTCTGTATAGTGTCTTGGCCATGCAAAAAGACTCCTGAGTCACCCACTATAATTATTTACAGATAGATGCTACTGCGCAGAACCATCCATGACCAGTAGGTGGTATCATTTAACATGCATTTCCTCATTTTGTAAGCATTTTATGGTGCTCTTTCTGACATTGGACATAATAATCCATCCATGTGACCTGGGTCTATCTGACTAGGGACATATTATTACGTCCGTGCGATCGCCCGTGCACAAGGGTAGTGTGTGGGCGATCGCCGTTATGTGTCAGCTGATTCTCACAGCTGACACCTAGCACTAAGTGCCAGAAGTGGTCAAGCTCCTGGCATTTTAACTCCTGAAATTCTGCAATCGAACTAGATCGCAGCATTACGGGAACCGAGGGGTCCCGATTGTTGCTATGGTGACCCGATGTCGTCATGACGACATCCGGGTCACCAGAGATAGGAAATCTGCTGATCATGCACAGTGCATGATCAGCAACTTTCTCTTTGAGTGCAGAGCTGAAGATTCTACAGCAGCGCCATCCCCATGCCGTAGAAGCCTGCAAAAAATGATAGTCCCATACTGGGACAAAGTAAAAAAGTAAAAAAAAAATGTTTTTAAATAATTGTAAAAATATTAGGAAAAAAATAAAAAACAATAATGAAAAACACAATACTGTATCTATAAATAAATGCTCAATAAAGAAGTAAAGTTCCACCTCCTATAAAGTTCTTGTGCTTTATTAGTCCATTAAAAACAATAATTAAGGTGGAAAACATTGCTCTGATGTGGCATTTTTTTGGAGCACTCTCCACCTTAATTATTGTTTCAATGGACTAATAAAGCACAAGAATTTTATAGGAGCTGGAACTTTACTTCTTTATTGAGCATTACGGACGTTGGATCCGACGGAGTTCCGTGCACCTGTGGTGGTTATCGTGAGCTGGTTTTGCTTTTTTCTTATATGTATGTATAAATAAATATTTGAATAAAAATAATGATAAACAATAAAAGTATACATATTTGGTATCGCTGCGTCCGCAAAGACCGGGCCTATAAAACTGTCCCACTAGATAACCCCTTTAGTGAACACCATATAAAATAAATAAAAATGCCTTATCATCATACTGCCGAACAGAAATTGGAATAAAACGCGATCAAAAAGACAGATATAAATAAACACGGTACCACTGAAAATGTCATCTTGTCCCATAAAAAACGAGCCGCCATACAGCTCCATTAGCGAAAAAATAAAAAAGTTATAGCTCTCAGAATAAAGCGATGCAAAAATAATTATTTTGTCTATAAAATAGTTTTTATTTTGTAAAAGCGTCAAAACATAAAAAAAAGATATAAATGAGGTATCGCTGTAATTGTACTGACCTGAAGAATAAAACTGCTTTATCAATTTTACCACACACGGAACGGCATAAACCCCCCCAAAAAACGTCCCGAATTGCTAGTTTTTGTTCATTCTGTCTCTCAAAAATCAGAATAGAAAGCGATCAAACAATGACTTGCCCGAAAATTATACCAATAAAAACGTCAACTCTAACAGCAAAAAACAAGCCCTCACATGACTCTGTAAGCCAAAATATGGAAAAATTATAGCTTTCAAAATATGGTGATGCAAAAACTATTTTTTGCAATAAAAAGCTTCTTTTAGTGTGTGACAGCAGCCAAACATAAAAGCACGATATAAATCTGGTATCACTGTAATCGCACCGACCCGAAGAATAAAGTGGCCTACTCACTTATACCAGACGAGTAACGGCGTAAAAAATAAATAAAACCAATTCTTCACATGCTGTTGATTTTTTTATTCTGCCCCTCAAAGATCGCAGTAAAGTTCGGTGCATATTTATCTTGCATTCTGCGATGAGCGCTTGCATCGGGGTTTCCGTGTAAATCTCTGAAATACGTGATTCAGACAGAACTTCTGATGGAAGATTCCCTATAATGAGGCAGATGGAGGCACTGTGGATGCCATAGGACCCGTGATCCGGTCGGTGTCCATCTTTTTAGGATTGCATAAAGATGCTGTCGGCCAAAGTTTTGTGCTCTCCTGAAAACAAGGACATAGCTGAACATAGGCCAGACGGGGTCCAGAATAACTCTGTTGCCTCATTATAGTGAATAGATCCCTCGGGGGTTTAATCTGAATGACGTCACTCAGAGATTTTGATGGAAACCCCAAAGTGGTCAGCGTTGAGCACTGGATAACTGTGATCCCAAACGTTATGTAAAATATTCCCAATAAAAGCTTCAACTCAATTCACTATAAAAAGCAAGTCCCCACTAAGGCCTGTCATCTGTTAAGGGAAATATAAGGGGCTTCCACGTTACTGGTTGTACAAATGCTCTTGAAAAGCGAAATGACTCCTCACCTGCCAAAAGAAATTCAGCAAATTCTCCACTCCCAAATCCAAATGCCCCCTCCCTTCTGAGCCTTACAGTGTACCTAAACCACTTATTGCATCCATGTTTGGCATGTCTGAAGCGATGAGAGCCTGCCTAAGTTACGGGTGCTTGCCTCCAGAAGCACGGCTGGGCATAACGTACTGGTGACTACAATGGACTGGTCACTACAGCGTATTGGTCACAACAATGGTATGTTGCAATTTTCACTCGACAACATTCATTGCTGCTTGTTTCTGAAAAATAGCCATTGAGTCAAAATCGTCACGACACCTGTAGATAAATTCCCCAAGTGGTGTATTTTCCAAAATGGAGGTCACTTGAGGGGGGATTCTACTCTACTAGCAATTAGGGGCTCTGTATATGGAGTCCGCAAACTGTTCTAGGACAATCTGTGCTCCAGGAAGCAAATAGCACTCCATTCCTCCTGAGTCTCTCCATTTGTCTAAGTAGTACTGTACAGCCACAAACAGTAGAAATTGTGGGAGAAATTATGGTGCAATTTTTACCCACTTCTTGAGTGAACATTTAAAAGCTGGGGCTAAAACAAAATTTTGGTGGTAAAAATGTAGTTATGTTTTCTTCACTGCCCAATGGTATAAAATTCTGTGACACACTCATGGTGTGCACCCGTAGATGACTTTATTGAGAGGTGTAGTATATAAAATGGGGTCACTTATATGGGTTCTGCTGTTATGGCACTTCATAGGCTCTCCCAGTGGGTCATGGCACCTGCAAACCTTAACAGTAAAATTTGGCGCTTCTTGCCTTCTGAGTATTGCACTGTGCCTTAGAAATATTTCCTGATTACATGTAGGGTATTAGCGCACTGAGGAAAAAATGTTCCTCAGTTTGTTGTAAAAAAAATTCCTGTTAGCCCTTAGAAAAATTAAAAACTTGGGGCTAAAAGAACATTTTAGTGGTAAAAATGAGTTCACATAAAGGGGGTTTCTGTTGTTCTGGAACCTCAGGTGCTATGACAATGTGACATGGCACCCTCAAACCATTCAAGAAAATTCTGAACTCCAATATGGTGTCTCTTCCCTCCTGAGCTTTACACTGTGCCTCAAAAGTAGTAATCTCCCACATATAGGGTTTCGGCATACTCAAAAGAAATTGGACAACAAACTGTATGGTGCAATGTTATGTTTCGGTAGCTGAGGAGAAATAGCAAAAAATAGCCGAAGAAGCAATACACCAGAGAGGCTGAAAACTACTGGGTTGCAGAACCCTAAACTAACCGCAACACTAGAAGTAGCCGTGGAGCATACCTACGGTGATCCTAGACGCCTCGTCATAGCCGGAGAGATAGCTACACCTAAAGACAGAAAGATGAAAGCTATCTGCCCCGTAGCAGAACCCCCAAAGAAATAGGAAACCCCCAAACATGTAATGGCGGTTAGACAAGAAGAAAATACAAACACAGACAGAAAATAGAATGAGCAAAAGCTGGGGCCCAATACTGTCTAGATAGAAAAGTATAGGAAAGAATTCTGACTGCAACCCAAAAAACCCTGACAAAAATACCAACACTTCTGATTAACAAAAAACCTGAGATCACACGATCTCTACCACCTAAATCAGATCTCTGGTGTAACACACAGCAAATCAGCAAATAAAAAGTGACACAGGAAAAGAGCAAAAGTGCAAACACAAACTGAGCACAAAAATGCAGAGCCAAGCCCCAAAAGGGGACCAGGCTGAAGTCCACTGCAAGGCAGCAAACCAGCAAGGAAAATCCAACCAGAAGAAAAAAAAAACAACAAGTCACTTATCTGAATGAGAGCAGGAATGCAAGCTGAGCTCCAAGCAAGACCTGGAAGAACAATTGATTACCGGCAAAGCTGATGGGAGTTCAGGTCACTTATATCAGACCATTCGGACCAAGCTGAAAGCCATTCAGCAATTGGTTCATTACCCTCAGCAACCACCGGAGGGAGCCCCAGCTTCGAAGTCGCCTCAAAGGTGTTCACAACAGTACCTCCCCCTTGAGGAGGGGTCACCGAACCCTCACTTGCGCAACCAGGCTGATCAGGATGAGCTCGATGATAGGCACGGATAAGTCTCCTAGCATGGATGTCTGAAGCAAACACCCAAGAATTGTCCTCTTGACCATAACCTCTCCACTTAACCAAATACTGGAGTTTCCGTCTAGCAACACGAGAATCCAATATTTTCTCAACCACATACTCCAAATTGTCCTCAACCAAAACAGGGTCGGGAGGCACAGCCATAGGAACCACTGGCTCGACAAGCCTCTTCAATAAGGACTTGTGGAACACGTTATGGATCTTGAATGTCCCTGGAAGAAGCAAACAGAAGGAAACCGGATTAAGAATTTCCATGATCTTATAAGGTCCAATGAACCTAGGCTTAAATTTTGGAGACGCAACCTTCATAGGGATATTTCTTGAGGACAACCAAACCAAGTCCCCCACTTTAAAACCAGGACCATCAGTCCTATGCCGGTTGGCAAACCGCTGGGCCTTCTCCTGAGAGAGAGACAACCTCTTCACTACCTGGTCCCAAATCTGCAGCATTCGCTCCACAATAGAGTCAACCCCCGGACAGTTGGAAGCCTCCACCTGTCCTGAAGAAAATCGAGGATGAAACCCAGAATTGCAGAAAAATGGAGACATCAAGGTGGCAGAGCTAGCCCTATTATTAAGAGCAAACTCTGCCAAAGGCAAAAAAGAGACCCAGTCATCTTGATCTTGACACAAAACATCTCAAATAAGTCTCCAAGGTCTGGTTTGTTTTCTCGGTTTGTCCATTGGTCTGAGGGTGAAATGCAGAGGAGAAAGATAACTGAACACCAAGTTTAGAACAAAATGTTCTCCAAAATCTGGAAACAAACTGGACTCCTCTGTCAGACACAATGTTCTCCGGAATGCCATGCAACCAAACCACGTGCTGAAAGAACAAAGGCACCAATTCGGAGGAGGAAGGCAACTTAGGTAATGGCACAAGATGTATCATCTTGGAAAACCTATCACAGATTACCCAGATAACGGTCATTCTCTGAGAGACAGGTAGGTCGGAAATAAAATCCATAGAGATATGGGTCCATGGTCTCTTGGGCACAGGCAATAGCATCAACAAACCACTAGAGCGAGAGCAAGGCTTGGAACGAGAGCAAGTCCCACAGGACTGCACAAAGTCCCTGACGTCACGAGACAAAGTAGGCCACCAAAAGGACCGACTCACCAAGTCTCTGTTACCAAAAATACTGGGATGACCAGCCAATGCGGAACAATGAATCTCAGACATCACACTCTTCTTCCACTGGTCTGGGACAAACAATTTCCCAACAGGGCAGCGTTCAGGTTTATCCTCCTGACACCCCTCCAGAGCCAGTCTCAAATTGGGCGAGATGGCGGAAAGAACTACACCCTCTTTCAAAATAACAGCAGGCTCAGTCACCTCAGGAGATTCCAGAAAGAAACTCCTCGAGAGGGCATCCGCCTTAACATTTTTAGTGCCCGGAAGAAAAGAAACCACAAAATTAAAACGTGTGTTAAACAAGGCCCACCTGGCCTGTCTAGGATTAAGTCGCTTGGCTGATTCGAGATAAACCAGGTTCTTATGGTCCGTGAGGACCACCACCTGATGTTTGGCTCCTTCCAGCCAATGTCTCCACTCTTCAAAGGCCCACTTCATGGCCAATAACTCCCGATTACCCACGTCATAATTACGTTCAGTTGGAGAAAATTTTCGAGAGAAGAAGGCACAAGGTTTACTCTTAGAGGTCTCCGGATCCCTTTGGACAAAACGGCACCAGCCCCAATCTCAGAAGAATCAACCTCCACCTGAAACGGTAGAGAAACATCAGGCTGCCGTAAAACAGGAGCAGAAATGAATCTCTGCTTAAGTTCCTGAAACGCAGAAACTGCCTCAGGAGGCCAATTCACCACATCGGAACCTTTTTTGGTCAAATCAGTCAATGGTTTAACAATACCGGAGAAATTACCAATAAATTTAAGATAAAAATTGGCAAAACCCAAAAATCTCTGACGAGCCTTCAATGTAGTAGGCTGAACCCAATCACAGATGGCCTGAACCTTGACCGGGTCCATTTCAATAACACTGTAATATGAGACACGGCACTCAATGGAAAAAAAAGTAGGCGGTGCACAAGTTAGGTATCCAACCAGACGTATAATAATATAAATAAACTTGGCACTTGACAAGTGAAGCGATTCAAAAATTTGGAACGGGAGACAAGGAGAGCGGTTAATCTTGAACTACATAGCATCACTATTGCAGAATATCTGAAGGTGCAACGCATTCCACGGGGGCTTCGGGTCCCGCTACAACCCACATTTTTTAAAGAAGACAAAGAATACTGCTCAACATTTGAACACATCCTCAACAAATGTTCGTTCGATCTCATGACATTAACCCTGTCATATTTACAAAAGAATCTAGAATCCATTAACACTCAGATATGTGCTATCGAAAATCAGCTAGCCAACACTATGTCTCAAACCGATTTTCAAGAGCTCAAGTCCAAAAACCAGGAGACATTGCGAGTATACAGATCGGACTTGGAAAAAAGAAAACGGGGCAAATTCCTCAGAGACACCGAGGACTACTTAGAAAACCGTGTTTATCACTGGCGGGACTCTCAACGGCAGGCTAGACGCCGTACCTCACAAAGCTCATCGGGTTCCAACGACAGCCGCCCGGGGAATTACACGTCAGCCACCGACAATTCTTTTTTAGGCCGAGGACGTTCAAGAGGCAGACACGGCGGGGGGCCAATGCCGCCGGGGACTCCAGAGGCCAGATCTCGACCCGATCACAGGTACGACGAACCCCCCATTGGTAATCAACATATCATCTAAGACTTTAGACGCACAACAATTGTCTGTCCTCCAGAAGGGATTGTCCTTTTGCCCTTCATACAAATTCAACCCATTTGAACTTAATATGGATCTCCAACGTTTTTTTCGGAATGTACGACTTCGTGCACACTTTTAAAAAAAACCGCTTGATATCACTCCACCTGCTCTTGAACCAATTTCGCTATTAAAGCTTCACGATTTGGGTCTCAAGACATCCAGTACCTACATGCCCCCTAGGGATAATCCCCCCCATTGAGACATTTATTACACTAGTAGAAAGAGACATCAACCAGCTTATTCGTAAAATCAATTCTAGGAGTTTTCACTCCCCGAATAATCTCACTCCATCTGAAAAGTTATCATTGGATCAATTATCTCAGGATAAGTCCCTTATCATAAAACCTGCGGACAAGGGGGGCACCACTGTCATCATGGCCAGAGAAGACTATTTGGATGAAGCCTTGAGACAATTAGGTGATTCTGAAGTATATAGGATAATACCCACAAATCCCCTCACCCAGGTGGCACTTAAAGTCAAAACAGTCCTTGACTTCCACCTACAATCTGGCACCATTGATAAAAAATTACGGGAATTTTTAACCAAGGAAGACCCCATGACTCCTGTCTTCTACATCTTACCCAAGATACACAAAAAACTACATAAACCGCCGGCAGACCTATAGTGTCACTAACTAATTCCATCTTATCCCCTCTATCTAACGTGCTTGAAAAAATCTTAACGCCCATTGTGAAAAAGACTAAGTCTTTTCTTCTAGATACCAATGAATTTATCCAGCTTATTAGATCACAGGGCCAGGTCCCTCCCTCCACTTTACTAGTGACATGGGACATCCAAAGCCTATACACCTCAATAACACACACAAAGGGCATGCAAGCTACAGACAGGCTTTACAGCAGGCTGGCATACATAGAGATGTAAGACATTTTTTTGTGGACCTGTTGGAATTGGTCCTCAAGGAAAATTACTTCCTTTTTGAAGAAACATGGTATGTTCAACAACAAGGTACAGCCATGGGAGCGAATGTAGCGCCCCCCTTTGCGGTAGCCTACATGGCCACATTTGAAGAAGACTTCATTTATGACCATCCTCTCTTTAATCAACACGCTATTATTTGACATTTTTTGTTTTTGGAATGTACCGTTAGAGACCCTTATTCAATTTGATGAACACCTTAATAACATTTGGCCAGAGCTCAAATTTACTCTACAACATAGCCATGAGCAGATTAACTTTCTAGACACTCTGATCTGTAAAGATCAATATGGGTCCCTCTATATTGACTTGACAGAGATAATGTTAAACGTATGGCCTTTGTCAGTACATATCACCCCTATTCACAAATGGCCATCTCTACCATCAGGAGACATTGGGGTATTCTAGCTAAGAGCTACCCCAGCATTACTGAATTGCAGGCCCCTCTTCTCCCCTGCTTCCGACGTGCTAGGAACATCACGGACCAACTAGTTAGAGCTGATTTGGGTTCCAGAAGGATCATCCCCAAACAAACTTTCCTTCAAACACCAAGACAGGGTACTTTTCCCTGCCTTGGTTGTCTCCAATGCAGTAATGTCCAAAAGTGACGCTCTGTTTTTCACCCCCATACAGGTAGGGCCATACCTATCCGTGGCTTTTACACATGTGAATCTGCTTTTGTTGTCTATGTTATTAAATGCCCTTGTGGTTTAGCTTATGTAGGGGAGACAACGCAATCCGTGAGGGACAGAGTCTCCCAACACAAATCGAATATCAGATGTAAAAAGACTCATCTTCCCTTACCTCATCATTTTCACGAGATGAATCACAATATCTCGCAATTGCGATATCAGGTCCTGGAGCAGGTTAATGTGAACAAGCGTGGCCTCAATAGAGTTAAAATCCTCAAAAAAAGAGAGGCGTATTGGATTTGTACCCTTCAAACCTTGGCACCACGAGGCCTTAATAGAGAATATGATGTTGCAGCTTTTTTATAAGATGACTATTATCTTCGATTATTAACCTCTTCTCTCTTAAGGTACTGCCACACTAAGCGATCACACTAGCGATCACGACAACGACGCAAGCTAACGAGATCATTGGTGTGATCGTTTTAAGGTCACTAGTAGCTTCCAAACAGGACGATCTCATTAACGACGCATCAGCGATCATCGATCTGTATAACGACTTCGGCGGTCGTTGGGACGTGCCACACAGCATGTATTGTCAAAGATCCCGACCTCGATAGGCGTGATTGAGCGCAACCTTTTCTACGCCCCTCAGCACAGATTGGTGGTCACTATACAGTATATGTCATGACTGTTTGTCACAGCTCTCTCGCTTGGTGATTGGATGACCGTGTCATAAAAGACGACGTATCAGCGCTCCTTTCCATTGCTCTCGAGCAGAAGCGGTTCATTCAAATCTCCAGCATCGTTCCAGTGAGTCCTGCTAGCCTTCTTTGCAGCTACTGCGATCCAGTCTGTGCCACTATTGCGTTTGCTGCGATCCAGTCTGTGCCGTTATTGATTTTTCTGCGATCCAGTCTGTGCCTCGTGCATTTTCTGCGATTCAGTCTGTGCCGTTATTTATATAAATTTTTTCTGCGATCCAGTTTGTGGCGCTATTGCGTTTCCCGCGGATTTTTATTTTTATTCAGGATCACAAGTCTTGTAAGGTAGGTATTTTTTTGACACATTTAATTTTAAATTTTTTTAATTTAATTTTACAGATCCATTTTAAGATCCCAGCTGTTGTTAACCGTTGTCATCCATCAATTTTTTTTTTTTGCCATTGTTTTTTGTTTGCCAATGTTTTGTTCTGGCGCGCCCACCACCATTTTCATTTTATGATCCCTGCTGTTTTTACCGTAGTTGTCCATCTATGACTTTTATTTTCGTCTGCCATTGTTTTCTCCTGCTGCGCCCACCACCACCATTTTATGATCCCTGCTGTTTTTACCGTAGTTGTCCATCTATGACTTTTATTTTGTTTGCCATTGTTTTCTGCTGCTGCGCCCACATCCACCATTTTATGATCCCTGCTGTGTTCTATGTTGTAGGCTATGTAAGCATTTCTGCCGTTCTCACATAATCCTTTTTTTATTACAGATGGCCGATAAGCATGAATTTCTGCGGGAATTCATCGAGATGTACCGCTCGATGCCTTGCCTGTGGAAAATAAAGTCGGCGGATTACTGCAACAGGCTTAAAAAGAAGGAGGCGTACCAAAAACTGGTGGAGCTGTGCAAAAACCGTAACCCCGATGAACCAGCGGATGAGTCAACGGTCAAAAAATGGATTCAGGCCCTCCGCACAGTTTACAAAAAAAGAATTAAACAAAGTCCAAAATTCTACCAAATCTGAAGCCGGGCCGAAGATGTTTATGTCCCCAAATTGTGGTACTTTGAGCTGTTTTCTTTCACAAGGGACCAAGAAGTACCCAGACAAGTGACTTCCATGTTGGATCCAGACCCGGTGATCCAGCCGGACTCCCCTGTCGTACATGTAAGCACCTTTGTATTAAAACACATTTTAATGTGAAATGTAGCTAAAATGGCTGAATTAATCCCTTCATGTACTGATAATTTATCTAGCTGAACGGTTGAGGCCTATCCATTTACAAGTGTCGTTTTCACATTTTGCTGTATTTGGGTGTTATAGTGTGAAGATAAATTTCTTTTTCTTTGTGACTTAACATTTGTTTTTTGTTCATGCAGGACACAGAAGAGGCTGTCTCCACACCTCCGACTGAAGAAGACAGCATGGCGTTGGTCCAAGACGACGAAGTAGTTGAGCCACCATCCTCATCTGTGCGGAGCCGGCTTACATTTTCAGGAAGGAAAAGGAAGGCTCCCACCTCGGCTACTCCAGAATTGGTTGAAATTGCCAAAAAAGTGCTTACGGCGGAAAAAGACCAAACAAAAATAACTGGCTTTGCATACTACGCTAATGAGAAGCTCCCAACACTGGATCCTATACAGCAGGTTCATGCAGAGAGACTCATGTTTGAGGTCCTGACTCAAGCGTCATTAGGAAATCTTGATAACAGTTATGTTGTCACGGCCAGACCGCAGTACCCAGAGTACTCATGGCCACACAATCCTGTGCCGAACCCAATTGGGATAAATCCAGCAAACCCAAACGTTGGTGCTCCACCTTATTTTTATACACCGCCAAGGCAACGTGGTAATGGCAACGATCCATCTTACCAGCAGTTGTAGTTTTTCAAATTTTTTAAAAAGTTTTTTGTCTATATTTTTTTTACATTGTTACCTTTTTTAATAAAAATCTTATTTATCTAATGAATTGTGGTCTTTTATTCTTATGTGATGTCAACAATTTTGTTGTCAACTATTAAAATGTTGTATTTTTATTCCATCTACTTGTTTCTACTTGTCACACACTTGGGGTCATGGGAGTACCAGCAGTCATAGGAGTTCCAGCATTGGTTAAAAAAATGAAATGAAAAAAATTTCAAAAATTAACAACATTTCTTTTAAAGGCCCCTGGTCACACTAGCGCTAAAACCTTATAATAAAAAATAATACACCACAGCTGTGTATATAAACTTAAAATATATCATATATATTTGTTTGTAATATATATTATTTTCATATATATTTTTTTTTCTCATATATATTTTTTTTGGTTACAAAATTAAACAAAAAGAGGAAAAAAAAAACAATACAATAAAAAATAAAAATAATAAAACAAAAAATTAAGACTGCACCCCCGTTTGGAGGACAGCCAGCCACCAATAAAAAAATTTAAAAAAAAACAAAAAACAATAATACAAATAATAATAAAAAAAAAAAATTACTGAGGGCCCCGGAGTCCAGCCACTACCCTCTCCAGCATCACCCCGTGGTCATGCGGAGCTCCCATGGCAGTGTGCATTGCTGCCACCGCGGTGTTCATTGCCGCCATCAGCCGATGGTGTGACAGCAACAGGTCCTGGGCAGTGGGGATTTCTGTGGAGGTAATGGTAACAGTTAATAGTGAATTCTGTTGCAACATCAACATGTACATGTTATGTTTGTTAACACTTACGGTTTTCGTCAGACGACCCGCTGACTGCCCACCCAGAACCTGCAGCTCCGCCGGCTAGGGAAACACAGAAAAAAAATATATATCACAACAGCCATTACACATAAGACCTAACAAAGTTCTCAAATTTGTCTGAAGCTTATATTATGTGCGTAAATTACCTGAAGGCGAGCCTGCATCTATGTCACGGGGTGACACTGGAGAGAAGCCATAACCGGGTAAAGGGCTGGAAGACCCAAAATCAGGAGGGGGGGTTGCTGCAGGGGAAAGGGTTGCCAGGTAAGGAGATGATGGAGGTGGAGGGGTAGCTGGGGACGGTGGAGCAGCTGGAGCTGGTGAAGGTGGTGCTGTAAATAAAATATACAATTCAGTCAAATAATCCTTCTACTAACCCCGTTACTGCCAGTACTTCCATCAATGCCTGTAAACCCCCTCACAACTGGTACTCCCATCACTACTGGTACTCCCGTTACTGCCAGTACTTCCATCAATGCCTGTAAACCCCCTCACAACTGGTACTCCCATCACTACTGGTACTCCCGTTACTGCCAGTACTTCCATAAATGACTGTAACCCCCTCACAACTGGTACTCCCATCACTACTGGTACTCCCATCACTGCCGGTAAACCCATCACACAAGATATAGGTAGATAACCCACAAAACATAACCTCTCCAGGTACCCTCATCAATACTCAGAGGCCTGCGTAACTGGGCCCGGATGCTGGCGACCCTCTCGCTGGAGCGGTATCGGAGGTCCGCCAGCTTTTTGCGGATCTGTTTTGTGGTCCGCTGCACCCCAAAGCGTCTCGCCAGGCCCCGCCGGATTTTCCGCAGGCATACCTTTTTGTGGCACATAGGATGCGCCACAGGTAGACTGCAGTTGTAATCCCATAGGTCCGTTTTTTAAATCAAAAAACGGACCTCACCGTCACTCCATTTAGCGCCACGCTGTCTCGCCGCCATTGTAACAAACAACAACGCATTGGGGACGCCAGCGCCATGACGTCACAGCGTACGTACGTGCGGCCGCACTTGCGACGCAAGACGCTATTGCGATCGCAAAGTGACCGCAGCAGCCATGCGCCCCAGCCACGCACAGATATGAGACGCTGTTGCGATCGCAAGATGATGGTTCCAAGCTAGGCGCCCCAGCCTATCGAGGCATGTGCAAGGACGATGCGATTATCTGGCCTGATTGGCAGCATCAGATCTAGTGGGCTACTGACCGCTTACTTTTTTACCATGTTTACAAAAGTTTTCATTCATTGTAATTACTTCATTAATAGTTATGTTATGAACCGTCACTTTGCAATGGCGTCTCATGTCTGTGCATAGCTGGGGCACCATGTGAGAATCGTCACCTTGCGATCGCAGTGGCGTCTAGTGTCGGATTCGAGAACGCAAGTGTGACACAAAGGATTCCCTGAACAATGTAGACCTTTATTTTTTTTTTTTTTTTTTTATCACAATTTTTCTATCTCTCATATATGACGAAAAATGTATATTATATATTTTAACTTTATATACGTAGCTGTGGTGTATTATTTGTTATTATTTTTAATTATAAGGTTTGAGCGCTAGTGTGACCATGGGCCTTTAAAATAATTGTTGTAAATTTTTGAAATTTTTTTCTTTTTATTTTTTTAACAATGCTGGAACTCCTATGACTGCTGGTACTCCCATGACCCCGTGTGTGACAAGTAGATACAATGTAAAAAAAAATATATAGACAACAAAAAACTTTAAAAAATATTTTAAAAACTACAGCTGCTGGTAACATGTCTCATTGCTATTCCCATTACTCCCTCCCCACATCTCACCCATCATTAGCCCTTCTCCCATATTGGTAAAATAATTGAAAAAACACGAAGGCATTTTTAAAATAAACATTTTTTATTATTAAAAGATAGTTAAAAAAAGGCAAAAGTAAAACATTCTCAAAAGCAAACTATATCTGATGCTGCCAACTCACTGCACCAGGCCCATTAAAGTAATGGCAGTACTTGTCTCGGCCGGCCTTCGCATCGTCCTTGCTCCTGCCTTGATTGACAGGTTGAAGGCCTGCAATAGTGGGATCATTGTCACGCCATTCTCCAAGCACCACGTCACCATTGCTGTCCGAGTCCATGAAGCCTGGCGGACTGTAAGTACCAGCATCGCGTTTTCGTAGAAAATTGTGCAGCACACAACAGGCCAACACCACAGAGTCTATGGATTCCAGCTTCATGTTGATTGGAGTGTGGAAAACCCTGAAGCGGTTGGCCATTATGCCGAAGGCATTCTCCACAACGCGCCGTGCCCTAGACAGTCTGTAATTAAAAATACGCCTTTCCCCTGTCAAAGTCTTTTGTGGATACGGTTTCACAAGATGCTCATGAAGGGGAAGGCTTCATCGCCCACAAAAACAAAGTTTAGGTTGGCGGTGGTGTCCATGTTGGTTGGCAAGTTAAGTTTATTATTCAATAACCGTTCACCAAAAGTAGTGTGCTCCAAAACGCCACAGTCAGAAACCCTTCCATTAATGCCAACATCAACGTTAATAAATTCATAATTGGCATTAACAAGGGCCATGAGGATCATGCTGAAGTAGCCCTTGTAATTATAAAAATATGATCCACTTTTGGCTGTTTGCGTGATCCGCACATGTTTGCCATCCGAGGCACCACCACAGTTTGGGAACTGCCAAATCCGTTCAAAATTAGAGGCAATAATTTGCCATTCCGCCACTGATTTGGGAAAAGGCATGTAGCTCCGTAAACTGCGGACGATGGCGTTGCATGTCTCTGGAATTAATACGCCAAGGAGCGATCGAGAAACTGCAGCAGAAAATTGCAAATCCCTCATTGAACGTCCGGTTGCCAGAAATCGCAGCGTTACTGCCAAACGTTCCTCTGCTGAAACAGCTGCACGCATCCGGGTATCCTGCCGTTCAATGAGTGGCCTCACACATTCCAGTAGGAGCTTGAATGAATCCTCCGACATCCGTAGATAATTTCGGAAATCCTGCGGATTCTTCTCCTGCAACTCCCTCACTAGATGCATGTGGGTGAATTTGGACCTCTGCTCCAGCCATTCTCTGGTCCACATGCGACGCTTTCGTTTGGAGCGCCTCTCTTCCACCCGTGCCTCTTCTTGTCGATCTGCCTCCATTGATAATGCAACTGCCACAATCACACGCTCCGCAGTGGTCAGGTTCATTATGTGCAACCTGTACGGTAAAGAAGAGAAAAGTTAATTACTATTACTAATGTGTTTAAACAAAATAAAATAAATAAAATAAAAAATATAAAAAAAAAAAAATTGTTTATTGTTAACTTTTCAGTTAACATTTAAAAAACAGTTTACAAAAGCCTAAAATGGTGGGGGGTGTTAAATAAATAAAGCAGACAAAAAAAAAGGTGTAACAAAAAAAAAAACCTTCACACAACATCACAAACAATATGTACCTTGAATTCAAATATCCAGAAGATCCAAATCCAAATGGCAAAGATGAAGCGCTCTAGCGACTCAGACAGGATCGCAAAACCCACACTCCTCGCAACAATGCACAAAAGGACACTGTAGCGACTCAAACAGGATCGCAAAACCCCGACACACGATACTATCCTCGCAACAACGCACAAAGCACAGAACGTTGGAGTCATCCACAATGCGCTCTGGAAACAATGGATGGGGGCGCAGTTATTATTGCTGAGGTGATGTTGTGGTCACCAATCAGAGCTGAAGGGCGTTACTAAAGAAAACCCAGTCCCGCCTGCGCCGCGTCGTCAACGAGGTCGCACATCGTTCACAAAAGGTGTCAAACACAGCGATTCAGGCTCACCAGCGGGACGCCAACGATCAAAATACGGCCCAAACCGTTCGTTCACGATCAGCGACATCACAGCGGGGGCCACATCGCCGCTACATGCCACACACAGCGACGTCGCTAACGAGATCGCTAAATAGTGACGTAGTAGCGATCAGATTAGCGATCTCACTTAGTGTGACATATCCTTTACTCCTTAGAACCATTAGACTTATCTCTTCATCTCACATCGATCACATCCGGCACTATTGATGGTATAAGTATACACTTATCACTGGTTTCTTTTCTTTATTCATTTTTAGGTTATGTGTATTAATCTTAAAAACATGTTAACATTCCTATTGCAACTGTGGATGCATTGTTTAGCCCTGCTACCTAGCTCTGCAAATTGTCTGCTCATATGGGGGTATATATATATATATATATATATATATATATATATATATACACATATATTTACCAGCAGGGCGCCACATTATGGTCTATAATATCCCTAACCTACCGCACCAAGTCTGATTCATACTCATTTTTTACCTCACTTGGAGATTTGTTTCCCTTTTTGCTCCAAAAAAATAAGCTCAATACACTCTCAGTCTGCACAGACACATTGCATTATGGCAGCTTCAACTAGCCAGACCAGGTTACATGATTTCTCTCAGTTGTCAGCCCTGAGCTGCAGATCCCATTTCCCTCATTGGAACTACTGAGCATGCGCCCTCCCCCTACTGATGTCACACATCATGTGACCGCATCAGTGCAGCTGTGATTGGCCCATGTATGAGTCTTAAACCAGGAAGTGAGTTACAGCCTGCAAGTGCTGCTACATGGACGCTGCTTCCCTGACACACACGCATACCTCCCAACTTTTGAAGATGGGAAAGAGGGACAAAGGTTGCGGCGCGCACAGTGCGCCGTGGCATATTTTGGGCCACGCCCCTGACCACACCCATTTTCCAACCAGTCACACCCTTGTCCACGCCCCAACCACACCCATTTAGCACTGGTGATCACACTGACTGGTACTGAGGGCACAGTGACTGGTACTGTGGGCACACTGGTACTGAGTAAAAGAAAGAAAAGAGAGAGAAAAAAGAAAACAAAGAGAAAGGAGAGAGAGAAAGAAAGAAAGAGGGGAAAGCAAGAAAGAACAGAGAGAAAGTAGAGAGAGAAAGAAATAAACAAAGAAAGGGGAAAGAAAGAACAGAGACGGGAAAGAAAGGGGAAAGAAAGAACAGAGAGATAGAGAAAAAGAAAGAGGGGACAGAAAAAAAGAACAGAGAAGAAAAAAGAAAGGATAAAGAAACAACAGAGGGAGAGAGAGAAAGAAGGGAAAGAAAGAACAAGAGAGAAAGAAAGAAAGAACAGAGAGATAGAGAGAAAGATGGAAAGAAAGAACAAGAGAGAGGAGAAAGAGAAAGAAAGAACAGAGAGAAGAAATGAAAGAAAAAGAAGAAAAAGAAAGAAAGAAGAAAGGAAAGAAAGAACAGAGAGAAAGAAAGAAAGAAGAGAGAAGAAAGGGGAAAAGAACAGAGAGAGAAAGAAAACAGAAGAGAAAGAAAGATGGAAGAAAGAAGAGAGAAAGAAAGAGGGAAAGAAAGAACAGAGAGAAAGAGAAAGAAAGAGGGGAAAGAAAGAAGAGAGGAGAAAGAAAGAAAGAAGAAAGAAAGAAAGAAAGAAAGAAAGAAAAAGAAAAGAAAGAAAGAGAAGAAGAAAGAAAGAAAGAAAGAGAAGAAAGAAAGAAAGAAAGAAGGGAAAGAAAGAACAGAGAGAAAGAAAGAAAGAAAGAAAGAGAAGAAAGGAGGAAAGAAAGAGCAGAGAGAAAGAAAGAAAAAGAACAGAGAGAAAGAAAGAGGGAAAGAAAGAACAGAGAGAGAAAGAAAGAACAAGAGAAGAAAGAGGGGAAAGAAAGAAAGAGAGAGAAAGAAAGAAAGAGAAAGAAAGAGAGATAGAAAGAGGGAAAGAAAGAACAGAGAGAAAGAAAGAGGGAAAGAAAGAACAGAGAGAAAGAGAAAGAAAGAGGGGAAAGAAAGAAGAGAAAGAAGAAAGAAAGAGAAGAAAGAAAGAAAGAAAGAAAGAAAAGAAAGAAAGAAAAGAGAAAAAGAAAGGGGAAAGAAAGAACAGAGAGAAAGAAAGAAAGAGAAAGAACAGAGAGAAAGAAAGATGGGAAAGAAAGAACAGAGAGAAAGAAAGAGGGAAAGAAAGAACAGAGAGAAAGAAAGAAAGAGGGGAAAGAAAAGAAGAGAAAGAAAGAAAGAAAAAAAAGAAAGAAAGAAAGAAAAAAGAAAGGGGTAAGAAAGAACAGAAGAAAGAAAGAAAGAAAGAAAGAAAGAAAGAAAGAAAGAAAGAAAGAGGGAAAGAAAGAGCAGAGAGAAAGAAAGAAAAAGAACAGAGAGAAAGAAAGATGGGAAAGAAAGAACAGAGAGAAAGAAAGAACAAAGAGAAAGAAAGAGGGGAAAGAAAGAAAGAACAGAGAGAGAGAAAAAAGAGGGGAAAGAGAGAGAGAAAGAAAAAAAGAACAGAATGGAAGAAAGAAAGAAAGAAAAGAAAGAAAGAAAAGAAAGAGGGGAAATAACAGAGAGAGAAAAAGAAAGAGGGGAAAGAAAGAACAGAGAGATAGAGAAAAAGAAAGAAACAGAGAAAGAAAAGAAAGAAGAAGAAAGAAAGAAAGAAAGAAAGAAGGGAGAAAGAAAGAACAGAGAGAAAGAAAGAAAAAGAACAGAGAGAAAGAAAGATGGGAAAGAAAGAACAGAGAGAAAGAAAGAACAGAGAGAGAGAAAGAAACAGAGAGAGAAAGAAATAAAGATTCTATAAAGATACTATAGCAGCCCAGCTCCCATTGTAGTGCCCACCTGAGCCTCCCGGTGCAGGACATATCATGATTAGAGTTGAGCATTCCGATACCGCAAGTATCGGGTATCGGCCGATATTCGCTGTATCGGAATTCCGATACTTAGTTCCGATATTTTTCCTATATCGTATACCGGAATCGGAAGTTCCCATAATTCTTTGAGAGGCAATGTGATTTTAGACAGCCAATGAGGAATCCTACGAAGTGTGGGCACATCCTGTAATGCTGCGGTCATGTTAACTAATGGCATGGCTGTGATTGGATGCTGAAATGATGTCAGAATGCACTATAAAAGGCGCCGCCGCCATTTTAGCGTCACTGTGTTGTGAATTCAGTTAGGGACAGGACGCTGCTCTGCTGACTCTGAGGGACAGTTAGAGATAGCGTTTTTGTGAATTGTTCTGTAGGCAGGCTATTTGAGAAACCGCTTTGTAAATCATCCTTTTTCCTTGCAGTGTTGTTTTCACAGCTCTGTGCAAGGTGTGTGTGTGAGTGCAGGTGATGCTGCAGTTTGCTCTGCATCCAACGCTGTTTGTAGTCATCTGCACGTGTCACTCACTGACTCTTTTTGTTTTTTATTTTGTGGAATTGGTGCTGCTCATTCAATTGAATTTAACAGTGATCTATTAGTGTGACGCGCTTCCATCCGTATACAATACATTGGTTGCAAACACTATAGAAGTACACAAAGGAGCCTTTCACAGCTAGTGAACAGTTGTGTGCAGTGTTCACTGTAGTCTGTGAGGTTTTCATTGGTGCTGCTCCATTCTATTTCAAAAAACTCTAATCTATTAGTGTGACGCGCTTCCATCCGTATACAATACATTGGTTGCAAACACTATAGAAGTACACAAAGGGGCCTTTCACAGCTAGTGAACAGTTGTGTGCAGTGTTCACTGTAGTCTGTGAGGTTTTCATTTTTTGAGTGCAGATCACGCTACAGTTAGTTCTTCAACCACTGCTGGTTGTAGTCTGCTGAGTGTGTGTCACTGCCTCATCCTTGACATTTTTCTCTAATTGGTGCTGCTCCATTTTATTTAAAAAAAGTCTAATCTATTAGTGTGACGCGCTTCCATCCGTATACAATACATTGGTTGCAAACACTATAGAAGTACACAAAGGGGCCTTTCACAGCTAGTGAACAGTTGTGTGCAGTGTTCACTGTAGTCTGTGAGGTTTTCATTTTTTGAGTGCAGATCACGCTACAGTTAGTTCTTCAACCACTGCTGGTTGTAGTCTGCTGAGCGTGTGTCACTGCCTCATCCTTGACATTTTTCTCTAATTGGTGCTGCTCCATTCTATTTAAAAAAACTCTAATCTATTAGTGTGACGCGCTTCCATCCGTATACAATACATTGGATGCAAACACTATAGAAGTACACAAAGGGGCCTTTCACAGCTAGGGAACAGTTGTCTGCAGTGTTCACTGCAGTCTCTGAGGAATAACCACACTTAGGCTTTATAACTTTTCTGACTTTCTTTATCAATCTACCAAGATGAAGAAGGCAGGGAGTAAGGCACATGGTCGTGGCCGTGGAGTTTCAGCAGGGAGAGGACGGGGGATTCTGTGGCTGCTGCCGCCCCCAGTGACACAGCATCCACCAGTTTTCCCCGTGAGCGTTCCTTTATGCACACTTTTGTAGGAGCTCGGCGTACCCCCCTGCTGCGGGAAGAACAAATTAAAGCCGTTGTTGGTTGGATGGCAGCCAATGCATCGACTTCAATTGCTTCCACCTCCTCTCAGGACCACAGCACTGTTGAACAACCATCTGTCTCTTCACCGCCTGCCAAATTGCCCAGGCAGTCAGAGAGCTCTGTACAGGAGCCAGCTGAGTCTCTGCTTCTGTTCTCAGAATCTGTTGGCTTGGAAACAGGGGCCCAGCCAAGCAGCATTCTGGAATGTGAAGAAGAGGGAGTATGCAGTGATGCGCAACAGCTGTGTCTCTCTGAATGTGAAGAGGCGGGTGAGCCAGTGCCGATGGTCAGCACACCGCAGAACGCATCTGATGATGATGAGACTCAGGTGCCAGTTTCTGTTGAGCATGGTGCTGGCCAGACCACCCAACAGCAGCAGGTGTTGGAAGAGGGTAGTGGAGATGATGAGGTCCAAGACCCAACATGGCGTGAGGAACAGGAAGGTGGTGGGAGCAGCTCTGAGGAAGAGATTGCCCCAACGGTCCAAACAGGAGGGAGAGGTAGGCTGCAGACTCGGTTGCCTGTAGCCTCCACTTTGGCACCCGTTCGGAGCAGTTCTCTTCCAAAAGCCAAAACGGGCGCTCCCAGGACTTGCACTGCGTGGTCCTTTTTTGACACACTTGCAGATGATATTTGCTATGTCAAATGCAAGCTGTGTAATCAAAAAGTAAAAAGAGGTAAAAGTGTCAGTAACCTCAATACCACAAATATGTGGAAACATGTGCGGACAAAGCACGTAGTTGAGTTACAAAGACACACTGGAGATGTAGGTCAACCTACAGCAGCACCTACATCTTCAGCTCGTGTTGGAGCCTCTTCCTCCAGCTCACACACAGCTGGTTCGGCTTCCTCACAGGATTTCCATGGAAGAACCTCTGTCACTGTTGTCCAGAGACCCAGTGTTATTCCACCCACAGCTGCAAGTTCCCTGTCATCCTCACATTCCCAGGCCACAAAACAGCCATCGGTAGCACAGGCATGGGATAAAAGACGGCCATACTCGGCAAACCATCCACGAGCACAGGCTCTGAATGCTGGCATTGCAAAACTCCTGTCCCTTGAAATGCTGTCATTCAGGCTGGTGGAGACTGACAGTTTCCGTAACTTAATGGCATTGGCAGTCCCACAATACAATGTGCCCAGCCGATTTTATTTCAGCAGGCAAGCCGTCCCTGGTCTGCAAAAGCATGTTGAGGGAAAAATTAAACATGCGCTACTAAATGCCGTCAGTAGCAAGGTCCACCTGACCACCGATGCGTGGACCAGTACCCATGGCCAGGGACGATACCTTTCCCTCACTGCCCATTGGGTCAATGTTGTGGAGCCGGGTACAGATCTTGCGAGTGGCGCTGTACGTGTTCTGCCAACTCCAAGGATTGCAGGAATCCAGTCTGTACACATTGACTCCTCCTCCTACTCCAGTTCCTCAGAATCATCGCTGCAGGAGCCGTCACGGTCTACCTCCACATGGACCCGCGAACGCTTACCTGTTGCGACCGATATGAGCACAGCCGTGGCCAAACGTCAACAGGCCGTCCTGAAATTAATTTCCATGGGGAATCGAAGCCACACAGCACAGGAGCTCTGGAATGCCATCAAGCAGGAGAGCGACGTGTGGTTTTTGACAGCGAATCTCCAGCCAGGCTTGGTAGTGTGTGACAATGGCCGAAATCTGGTGGCAGCTCTGGGCCTTGGCAACCTCACTCACATACCATGTCTGGCACATGTGCTCAACTTGGTCGTGCAGAGTTTTTTGAGGGACTATCCGGATCTTGATGCACTGCTGCACAAGGTCCGCCTAGAGTGCGCTCACTTGCGACGTTCCAGCATGGCCAGATCGCTGATTGCAGCTCTGCAACGCAGATTTCGCCTTCCTGAACATCGCATCATATGTGACGTACCCACCAGGTGGAATTCCACGTTACATATGTTGGAGTGGTTGTGTGAGCAGCAGCCAGCAGTAATGGAGTATGAGCTGCATCAGGCGCAATCAACTCGAAATTTGCGCCGTTCACACTTCACCACTACTGAGTGGGCCTCTATGAAGGACATCTGCCACGTTTTGCGTGCGTTTGATGAGTCAACGCGGATGGCGAGTGCAGATGATGCACTAGTCAGCCTGTAAGGTTCTGTGTACATGTTCCTGAAACTCAGTTTGTTCGTCAGCCATTTTACTTTCTGTCTTGCTGCAGCTATCTTGCCCTCAGTCAATATGGAGTTTCCAGCTTGCATGTTTCCGCCCTGATTCTCTCCTTTTGCTTCTTAAGCAGCCACAGCTGAGCAATCAGTGCTTCAGAATCTAGCCTGCAGTGAACCTGTGATCTGACTCCTGAAGCCTTGGACCTTGTACTCCAGCTATTCCTACTGAGGAACTCTGAAGCACTTGTGGACTCTGAACCCTGCTCTTTAAAAGACCCATGTTTGCATGGACTTATGGTAACAGAGAAGAAGATCCTGAACCTGTTGTGGAGAGTGATTGCTGAGCTTAGATTACTCTGGCCTGCTGTGTCTCCTGCTTCTGTGTCTGCAAACTGTGTGACTATTTTTGCCAACTTGTATGAAGTAATACAAGACTTTCTATATCAAACCTGTGTCTCATGTATTTTCATCGCACCCAAGCACAAGACGCTATATGAACTGTACTACATACATTACACAGCCTGACTGTCCCCCTTATCTGCCTGCTTCAAAAAACACTGCAAGCACTAAGGGATGAGGTTTTGGAAGAGGTGGAGTATGACGAGTCACAAATTCCATCACCTTCTGGACAGTCAGCGCAACGTGGTTCCTTACAAAGGGCTGGCAGGGCTCACTTTGTGAGGAGGATGAGGAGGAGTCAATGGAGGAGGAAGACATCGCTCCAGAGGGAGGTACACAACGCTCTAGTCAGTATGTAGAGCGAGGGTGGGGTGATGCAGAGCAGGCAGAGATGACGTCTCTTGCAGGGGACATCGGTTCTTGGCCAGTTGGGAGTCTGCAGCACATGGTTGATTTCATGCTGCAGTGCCTGAGAAACGACCGCCGCATCGCCCACATTCTCACCACGTCTGAATATTGGGTGTACACCCTCCTAGACCCTCGCTACCGGGACAACTTACAAAGCCTCATCACACCGTTGAACCGGGAGCGTAAAATGCGGGAGTACCAAGACACACTGGTGCAATCCATAATGTTCTCCATTCCAGCCGAGAGCACTGCTGCTGCTACTGCTTTACAAAGCAGCTCTGTGCGTCGAGGCAGTGGAGACAGCTCTGCAACAAGAGGGAGCACAAGCAGCGCCTCTGCACAAGGCAAGACCAGTATGTTCCAAATGTGGCAAAGTTTTGTGGCAGCGCCACCAATGTCTACACCACCCGAGATGGCTCCAGTCAGCAGGAGGCAACGTTTCCGTAAGATGGTGACAGACTACATGTCTTGCCCTCTCAGTGTACTCCCAGATGGCTCTTCCCCATTCAAGTTTTGGGTCTCTAAGCTGGATACATGGCCAGAGCTTAGCCAGTATGCATTGGAGGTGCTGGCTTGCCCTGCTGCCAGTGTATTATCGGAGCGCGTCTTTAGTGCTGCAGGTGGTGTACTAACAGACCGTTGCATGCGACTATCCTCCGATAATGTAGACCGGCTTACTTTTCTGAAAATGAACAAGGCATGGATCTCGCCTGAATTTGCCTGTCCGGTTTCTGATTAAATAACTGGTTGGCAACGTTATCCATGTCTCCTGTTATGTTCATCTTTCTACCACCTGAACTCTACTCCCTGGGCTACAACACTGCCAGTTGCTGCTCAGAAGTGTCGTGTCCACAGAACAATACACAAGCTATAGTGTTAGTGGGGTTCAGTAACGCCAGCTGTTCCTCTGCTGTGTGTCCGGCAAGAAGTCTCCTGTTCCCTACACATGCACAGAAAAACTCATGTGCAACATGCTCCAAATAGGGAAGAGCCGTCACCCTGATTGTTATGCTTAAAACAGGAAATTGTGAAGTTTTCCAGGCCTAGAATGATAAATTTTTATGACAAATATGGACAAATAATAATTTGTCATCACAGCGCATATCTGCACATGTCTATTAGAAATGGTAACAAAAACTAATACATAGTGTTCACTTTTGGTAATTAATGCATAAAAGTACATTTCATACTTATCAATTAATGCTTTTTAAGGAACTTTATCTGTACCAGTAAGATAATGCAGTCAATGGATGTACGAATCATAAACATCATCATCATCATCCTCACGAGTTATATTTATGACAGACATAATAAAATACACATACTGATGCCAACTGTAACTTCACACACCATATATGAAATGGCCAGCATGTAAACCTGGTAATAATGTGCAATAATAAATTATTACATCTAGAAAGTGCATCATGCATACTGACAATAGGTAGTTATACCTGCAAGTGCTGTTGAAACAACCACAACAGATATAAATTAATAATGGTATATAGGTATCACAGTGCATAGTTACTCATGGACAATGTCGATGTAATACTGTACCTCAATAAAGGCAGCGTCAGCCATCATGCTTGTTAGTCTTGTAGATTGTTAAAGAGGGAACGTGCTTTTTTTGTTGCTCATAGGTGGAGTATTATACAGTAAATGATTACTGCTGTCGTATTTTTTGCGTCCCTAGGGCAGAATAACGCTGCGTAAGGTCACATTTTATAGAGAGTCATATAATAGACACACGCTACCCTACCCTACGCGTCACAGTAGGAAGGTAGTGTTGACGGATAAAGCCTTGCGCAACCAGACATGCTGTTACCCTCTTCAACACTGTACAAGCAAAAAATGCATGATTGCAGCCGCAGACTTTATTGACGTACAGTATAACATTGCCATTACCCATCAGAGGCTGTCCACTGTCTGATACAGACATAGAATATACCTTTGCTATCCGTAGCCTTTGTTTCACCTACACTTGCAGGCACACACTTAAATTCTGACAATGCATTATGTTTTTTTAAATGTTTATTTTTTATCCTACATTATTGCGTCATCACATTGATGAGTCCATGCTGGACATGTCATACATGCTGTCCAAAGTAACAATTTTCTTAACTGAAATAATTGAAATGTGTGTGACTGTCACATATAAATTGCAATGATGATGATGAGTGACTATTACAAAATCCATTGTCTTCACTATGTTATGGTTTAACATAGCGTTCCTTACGCATTATTACTAAATACTAAAATGTACTTTTATTCTTAAATGTACAACACTATATTTTGTAAACTAATTTTTGGGTGGTGTGTTGTTCCATTTCTTGTTGCCATGTGCTTATATGCGTTTATATTTGCAGGGTGTTTATTTTTATTCTTGGAATTAGGAAAGATGTGTATCTTGGTACCGTGTTAGACAGTAGATAGAAAAATATTTAGACTTCAGAGTCCTCATTGGTTGATACCTTTTAATGGCTACCTGAAAATATGGTAAAAAAAAGCAAGCTTTCGAGACTACTCAGGTCTCTTCATCAGGCAAAGACTAAAACATAAAATTAAGAATCACATATTTACATACACAACAGGACTGTCACGGACACCGCACTGCACATGCTCACTGAGCCAGTGCACGTGTCCTAAGTAAACCAACTGTGCCCCAAGATACCTGTAAGCAGAGCCGCAGCAGAGAAGACGTGTGTTTCTGTGTAACAGGACCTTCCGCAGCATGTGACAGCCAAGGGGCGGAGCTGGCCACACGTCTCTCAGAGGCAGCAGTAATGAATGATGTGTACTGCAGACTAACAGGACCTGCAGCACATGACTGCTGGGGGCGTGGCCTAAGCTCCAGAGATCTAGGAACTGCAGGAAAACTCCTAGCAGGGTAACGACGAGATAAAGTTACCAAGGGGCAAAGACAGAGACGAAAACCAGGACAGGCCGAGATCAGAGCACAAGATAGCACGACAGTACCAAAGGGTTAGACAGAACGGATAGTCAGGACGTAGCAATAGATCAGTAAACCAGAGCGGGCAATAGACAGTACAATAGGGACAAAACGGTAACAGAGTATCGATAGCCAAGCCAGGAGGTCAGAACTGGAGAAGACAATATAAGCAAAACGTGAGACAGAGAGCAGAGTGAGCAAACAGACCGGGTCATACACAGGAGTCAAACAAGCAGAGCAGTATACACGCAAACCAGGGGGGTCAAATACACAGTCACAACGAAAGTATAGCTGACAGAGAATCTCCCTCTGGACTGGGTATAAATACCCTCCCAGATCCAAAGGGAGGCCAGCAAAAGTTAACCCTGAGTGGACAGGACATTAACCATGACCTATACCATGACAGTACCCCCCCCTTAATGGGGGGCCACTGGACCCCCAGGCCTCTCAGGATATCTGGCATGAAAAGCCTGTACCAGTCGATCGGCATGTACCGAACTGGCCGGAACCCATGACCGATCTTCAATGGAGTATCCCTTCCAATGAATAAGGTACTGAAGTCTCCGGCGCACCCACCGTGAATCAATGATGCGCCCTACCTCGTACTCCAGTTGACCCTCTACCAATACTGGTGGAACCACGGATGAGGGATCTTCTCTAACCATCCCCACAGGTTTTAATAGGGACCTGTGGAAGACGTTAGATATTTTGAAGAAGGTGGACAACTGAAGCCTGTACGCCACTGGATTGATCACCTCTACAATCTTGTATGGGCCAATAAATTTGGGCCCAGCTTCATAGAGGGTATCTTAAGTTTGATATTACGGGTGGACAACCAGACCTTTTCCCCCACTGTCAACGCAGGACCCAACCCCCTCCTCCTGTCCGCAAAATGTTTGTACTTCTTCTGGGCTTTGGAGATGTTCCCCTGCACCTCCCTCCAAAGGTTTTTTAACTGTTGAACAATCCCCTCGGCACCAGGACAACCAGAATCCATACTGGAAAATTCCCCAAACTGCGGAACAAACCCATAATTGACCTGAAAAGGAGACTTTCCGGTAGACTGATTGATACGACAGTTGAACACAAATTCTGCCATGGGTAAAACCTCACACCAATCTTCCTGTCTGGAGGAGGTCAGGCATCTCAGAATCTGCTCCAACGACTGATTGGTGCGTTCAGTCTGTCCGTTGGATTCCGGGTGATAGGCAGAGGAGAATGATAATGTGACCCCCAACTTCTTACAGAACGCTCTCCAAAACCTGGCCACAAACTGCACACCCCTGTCCGACACCACATTCACAGGCACTCCATGCAACCGAACTATGTGCTGTACAAACAAGCGGGCCAAGGTTTCAGCAGACAGCAACGAGAGTAATGGCACAAAGTGGGCTTGCTTAGAAAATCTATCAACCACTACCCATACCACTGAATTGCCCTTGGATGAGGGAAGATTAGTGATAAAGTCCATGGACAGGTGTGTCCATGGTCTATCCGGAACTGGCAAAGGCACCAATTCCCCGGCCGGCCGGACCTGAGAGCTTTTAGAGCGAGCGCACAGGCCACAAGTATTAACAAAATTTTTTATATCAGTACCCATAGAGGGCCACCAAAAACCTCTAGCCACTGCCCCCTGGGTAGCTGCAATACCAGGGTGTGCACTTAACACAGAATCATGAAATTCTTGCAGGAGTGTGAGACGGAGCTGTTCGGGTACGAACAATTTACCTGGGGGTTTATTCCTGGGAGCTTGTGCTTGTGCTTCCAGAATCTCTCTCTGTAACTCAGAGGAGACTTCGGCTACAACCACTCCCGGTTGAAGAATGGAGGAAGGAGGTTCTGGAGGGGACACAGAATCAAAACTTCGGGATAAGGCATCTGCCTTTACATTTTTAGACCCTGGTCGGAATGTGATGGTAAAATGAAAGCGGAGAAAAAAAAGTGCCCACCGAGCCTGTCTGGGGGTCAATCTCTTAGCAGACTCGATATAGGCCAGGTTCTTATGATCAGTGATGACAGTAATGGGATGAGCGGCCCCTCCAAAAAATGCCTCCATTCTTCAAAGGCGCTAATTTGTTGCGACCAGTTTTAAACTAGATGCCTGTTAGTGCCGACACATCACCATTTCGTCTCTGCACGAAAAAGTCTTTTGAGAAAAACACAGGGTTTAAGATTTTAGTGAGGGTAGGATTTGCCTGGGCCACACGCCCCCACCCACTTCTGACTCGCCTCCCGATAAAAGGTCTCTACAATGGTTTCAACACATGGGAACCCTTAATGAACATTCCTTCAATGTAGGTAGAAGCCCAACGGACCCTTTCGTTCATGGCTGCCCCTCTTAAGGTGACGTCCGGTCAAGGATTCACTCCCGTGATAAACTTACATGACATCTTGCATAAAATAACAGTCTCAGCGAAGCCCAAAAATGTTTGAACCTTCGAGTATCATAGACTGCACCAAATATGTAATGGCTGAACCTTGGATTCCAGGGAATCCCTCCCGAGTCATACCGAAAAGCGTTTCTCTGATAAAATAACACTTTCCGCTTTGTTACAAATGGTTTCTCCGGAGTTTAGACCGACGTAATGACTAGTGTCAGTATCGGTTTCTAGTAACTTTGTCAATGATTTTGCCTTTGTTAAAATGGAGTTTGCTGTTTTGTGCCTACTTCCTGTTCGTTGTTAAAACCGGCTCAGGTGCTGGCTTCACTGCTGGAATATTCTGCTTCCGTTTCCCTGCAACCCAGCTGCTTTGTTCCTCACAGATCTTTTGTGTATTTACCAGGAAAGTGCATAACCTTATCTTCAGGTGTTTCTCAGCCACAGCAGTTTCTACCCATGGCTCTGGACATTCTCTGCATACGTAAGTTGCACATACTGTGTTATCACTAAACTGTTGACTTGGGAATTTAACCCTTGGTTCACTCCATCTGATAAGAACTGTGTTTCTGAACTGTTGCTGTTTAACCCTTCGTGCATTACCTCTGGTGAGAGCTGTTGGAACTGTTACTGGAACCTTACTGACATATGAACTTGTTGTTGGACTTCACTGAATTAAGCCACAACTGAGATTAACTTGTTCCTGGACCTCCCTGTGTTTTCTGCATACCTGGATCTGACTCTTCACACACCAGCAGTGTGTAAATCCAGCCACGTTACCTGTGCATCAGACTTACCTTGTGGTCACATTTGTGTGAGGACTCCGTCGTAAGAACTTTACCACCCTCGCTATAGAGGTTCAAGGACTTATATATCCGGATTCATATAACTGGACTTGTGTATATATATATGGACTCATTGCATGTCACTACGGGTTGTTTGAATATTGTTTTTGGGTGTTTTGCTGTTTCACAAATACATTATTTGCATTCAAAGAAACCCGTCTCTGATTGTTCATTGCCCCACGCTATCAGAATCCTCGAGTTCCTACAATAGTATTACAGGATATTCCAGCCTAAAAAAGAGGATTCTGCTGGGGCAATGACGGAGACACGGGCAGACAAATTGTTCACCATAGTTAACTCCTTGCAGCAGGAGGTGGCGGCTGCACACAATCAGATTAGAGACTTGGAGTCTCGGGTTAACCACAATGCACAGGGGTTTGGTCAGGCTCTCCAAGATCTACGTTCTAGGTTAGGAGTCCTGGAGGCCTTACCTACTGAGCCTACCTCATCCACCAGTATGCCCAAATTGCCTCCATTCCGTTTTAATGGTGACCGAAGTCAATTCCGTGGGTTTGTTAATCAATGTATATTATTTTTTGATGTACATGCCTCCTACTACCGGTCTGATAGATCTAAGGTTCTATGTATTATTATGTTGTTGACATCACGTGCACTGGCTTGGGCAAATCCTATGGTTGAAAGTCATGATACCCGTCTAAATAATTTGGACAATTTTCTGGCAGCCATGGCGCAAATGTTCGACGATCCCAACCGCCGTGCTACCGCTGAATCTGCCTTGCTTTCCTTACGCCAGGGGAAACGGTCAGTCATAGAATATGTTACTGAATTTAAAAGGTTAGTGGTGGACACCCAGTGGGAAAACAATGCTTTATTACCAATCTTTAGAAAAGGTTTGTCAAATGCAATCAAGGATGAGCTAGCTCGTTCAGAGTCTCCACAGGAGTTTGAATTGTTTATACAGCACTGTGTACGTATTGATATCCGTTTAACTGAACGCAGACAAGAAAAATGGGCCGCTGTAAATCGCATTACTAATTACTCTCTTCCGTCCAGGGAAACCACAGGCAAAAACCCGCGAGAGGCTGAGGAGGTGCCTATGCAGGTGGACTCACTGCAGAGACGTGAGAATAATGAACGCCGCGAACACCGTCTCCGTGAGCGCTTATGTTTCTATTGTGGTCAATCGGACCATTTCCTCATCAATTGTCCTAAATGTCCTAGGCGACCCAACAAGGTGTTGGCGGTAGTAGGGGATTATGATAACACAGACGCTGAGTCTGAAGTTTCGGAAACCAGTCTACATCTAGATGCGGTTTTTCCCCCAATACTGATGCCGACTTCCCCTAAAGATCAAGGGGAGAAATATTCACATTGTTCTCTTCCTATACAGATTCAGTGGGAGGAACAGTGGATATCAAGTTCTGCCATGATAGACTCTGGAGCAGGTGGGAATTTCATGGATTCTTCTTTTGCAAAGGAACATGGTATAAAGACACAACTAAGAGCTTCACCAATCACTATGGAAACGGTGGATGGTTCCCCATTAGTTTCTGGACCAGTAGATCGGGAGACAGTGCCTCTGGAGTGTAAGATGGAACCAGACCATCAAGAAACACTTTCATTCATGTTAATATCTTCTCCTCATTTTCCTGTAATTTTAGGAATTCCCTGGTTACGGTCACAAAATCCAATCATCAATTGGGAAACCAAGGAGATAACCTTTCTCTCCGAAGTGCAGTTCTACCATCAGTCCAACTGTGGCGGCTCCAGTTACCCAGAACTTGGAAGAGGTGATACAGGTACCTACTCTCCCTCTGATTTATCAGGAATTCTCAGACATTTGTGATAGAAGGAAGGCAGATCAACTTCCCCCACATAGACCGTATGACTGCCCCATAGAATTGCTTCCTGGAGCAGCGATTCCTTTCGGCCATGTTTACCCGTTGGCGGCTCCGGAATTAAAATCTTTACGAGAGTATATATATGAGAATTTAGCCAAGGGGTTTATCCGACCATCTTCTTCACCAGCGGGAGCTCCAATATTCTTTGTAAAGAAGAAGGATGGTACTCTAAGACCCTGCATTGACTACCGGGAGTTAAATAAGGTAACCATTCGTAACAGGTACCCGTTGTCCCTAATTCCAGAATTGTTGGAAAGAGTTCGCCAGGCCAAAGTATTTACCAAATTAGATCTTCGTGGGGCATATAATTTACTCCGTATACGGCCCGGAGACGAATGGAAGACAGCTTTTAGATGCCGGTATGGACATTTTGAATATTTGGTGATGCCATTCGGACTCTGTAACGCTCCTGCTGCTTTTCAACATTTAGCCAACGACATTTTCAGGGATTTATTGGACCAATATGTGGTAATTTACCTTGATGACATCTTAATCTTTTCTGACTCCTTACAGGAACATCAGGAACATGTCAAGACCGTACTTAGACGTTTGAGAGATAATCATTTGTACATCAAACTCGAAAAGTGTGAGTTCCATTGTTCTGAAATTCAATTTTTAGGCTATGTTATCTCGCCTCAGGGATTGAATATGGAGTCCAGCAAGATCCAGGCAATCTTGGACTGGCCGGTACCAGGAAACATTAAGGAGGTACAACGATTCATTGGCTTTGCTAACTTTTATAGACGGTTTATCCGAAATTTTTCAGAAATTGTCCGTCCCATCACTCTCCTCACCAAGAAGGGGAAGAAGTTTGAATGGTCTTCGCAAGCTCAGGAAGCCTTTGATCGCCTGAAGGGTTGTTTTACCACGGCTCCAATATTGATGCATCCGGATCCTGCACAGCCTTTTATCGTGGAGGTGGACGCGTCTGACTGTGCATTGGAAGCTATCCTCTCACAACGTACCGGAGACAAAGGTTTGCTGCACCCGTGTGCCTTCTTCTCTCGTAGGTTATCTTCTGCAGAACTGAACTATGATGTGGCAGATAAGGAACTTTTGGCAATTTATTTCTGCCTTTAAGGAATGGAGACACCATTTGCAGGGGCAACTCAGCAGGTAGTAGTACTCACGGATCATCGCAATTTGGAATTCCTTAAGTCTGCCAGATGTCTTTCTCCTCGACAAGCTAGGTGGAGTTTGTTCTTGAACCAGTTTAATTTTATTATTTCGTACCGCCCAGGTTCACGTAATGGGAAAGCTGACGCATTATCCCGAATCCATACCGTGGATTCCGTGCCTGGGACCCCGTCGAAGACCATCTTGTCGGAGGCCAATTTCGTTGGAGTGCTCCGGAACCGGGACTTGTGGCAGGAGATCAAGCTGGCCTATGACGGTGACGTATTTCTTGCAGCTCCACCTGACAATGTGAATCTTGTCCTTCGGAATGGTGTGTGGCTTAGAGATCGATGTATTTATGTCCCAGAGGCTGTAAGACTTCGAGTTCTCAAATTGGTCCACGACTCTAAATTGGCTGGTCATAGGGGGGTACAGAAGACGCAGGAATTGTTAACTCGTTTTTTTTGGTGGCCTACCTGCTTGAAGGATGTGAATGACTATGTCCGCTCTTGTGAAGTTTGTGCCCGGTACAAGGTTCCTCGCGTTTCACCTACTGGTCTTCTTAAACCGCTACCTGTTATGTTACGGTAGCTGAGGAGTGCAGGTAAAAAAGGAAATACACCAGAGCAGTTGGAATCTATGAGATTGCAGTACCCTGACTAACCACCGCAACTAGAGGCAGCCGTGGAGCGTTCCTACGATGGTCCTAGACACCTCGTCACAGCCTGAGAAACTAACTACACCTAAAGATAGAAATAGGAAAGCTATCTGCCCCGGAGCAGAACCCCAAAGATAATAGAAAGCCCCCAAACATGTAATGGCGGTTAGACAAGAGGAAATACTGACACAGAAAGAAAATAGTATGAGCAAACGCTGGGGCCCAAACTATCTAAATAGAAAAGGACAGGAAGGGTACTTACTGCAATCCCAGAAAACCCTGAAAAACACCAACTCTACTAATTTCAAAATCACCTGAGATCACACGACCTCTACCACCTAAATTAGTTCTCTGGTGTAACAAAAACAGCAGCCACTGAAAAAACTGCAAAAAGCAAAAGTACAAAACACAGTGGCTGGACTAAACTGAGAGGGCAAAAGCCCCCGGAGGGGACCCAGAAGGCCCCCACAGAAGTGCAGGACAAAATGCAAAAATATAGCAAAAACACAAAATAAGAAATTGTCTTATCTGATAGCAGGAGATGCAGACACGACACAGCAGGCTACAAGGGAAACTGGAAAGAAGGATTCAGACCAGAACAATTGATCACCGGCAACCCTGATGGGAAAATGATTCCCTTAAATAAGACCAATCAGTAACACCTGATTCCCAATCATCACTAGTACCGCTAGTAACCACCAGAGGGAGCCTCTGCTCAGAACTCATCTCAAACCCATTCACAACAGTACCCCCCCCTTGAGGAGGGGTCACCGAACCCTCATTTGAGCAACCAGGTCGGTCAGGATGAGTTCTATGATACGCACGGATAAGTCTCCTAGCATGGATGTCCGAAGCAAACACCCAAGAATTATCTTCCTGGCCATAACCTCTCCATTTAACCAAATACTGGAGTCTTCGTCTAGAAAAACGAGAATCCAATATTTTCTCAACCACATACTCCAGATTGCCCTCAACCAAAACAGGGTCAGGAGGCACAGCAGCAGGAACCACTGGCTCAACAAACCTCTTCAACAAGGACTTGTGGAACACGTTATGGATCTTAAATGTCCCTGGAAGAAGCAAACGAAAAGAAACAGGATTAATAATCTCCATGATCTTATAAGGTCCAATGAACCTAGGCTTAAATTTAGGAGATGCTACTCTCATAGGAATATTCTTTGAGGACAACCAGACCAAGTCCCCCACTTTAAACCGAGGACCATCAGTCCTATGCCGGTTAGCAAACCGCTGGGCCTTCTCCTGAGAGAGGGACAACCTCCCACTACCTGGTCCCAAATCTGCTGCATACGCTCAACAACAGAGTCAACACCTGGACAGACAGAAGCCTCCGTCTGTCCTGAAGAAAATCGAGGGTGAAACCCAGAATTACAGAAAAACGGAGACATCAAAGTGGCAGAGCTAGCCCTATTATTAAGAGCAAACTCAGCAAAAAAGAGACCCAGTCATCCTGATCAGCAGACACAAAGCATCTTAGATAAGTCTCCAATGTCTGGTTTGTTCTCTCAGTTTGACCATTGGTCTGAGGATGAAATGCCGAGGAGAAAGACAATTGAACACCCAGTTTAGAACAAAAAGTCCTCCAAAATCTGGAAACAAACTGGACTCCTCTGTCAGACACAATGTTCTCAGGAATGCCGTGTAAACGAACCACGTGCTGAAGGAACAACGGCACCAATTCAGAGGAGGAAGGCAACTTAGGTAATGGCACAAGATGTATCATTTTGGAAAACCTATCACAAATTACCCAGATGGTGGTCATTCTCTGAGAAACAGGAAGATCGGAAATGAAATCCATAGAGATATGGGTCCATGGTCTCTTGGGCACAGGCAATGGCATCAACAAACCACTAGAGCGAGAGCAAGGCTTGGAGCGAGAGCAAGTCCCGCAGGACTGCACAAATTCCCTGACATCGCGAGACAAGGTAGGCCACCAAAAGGACCGACTAACCAAGTCTCTGGTACCAAAAATTCCGGGATGCCCAGCCAATGCGGAACAATGAATCTCAGACATCACACTCTTTTTCCATTGGTCCGGGACAAACAATTTTCCAACAGGGCAGCGCTCGGGCCTATCCTCCTGACACCCCTCCAGAGCAAGTCTCAAATTAGGCGAGATGGCGGAAAGAACTACACCCTCCTTCAAAATAACAGAGGGATCAGATAGCTCAGGAGAGTCCGCAAGGAAACTCCTCGAGAGGGCATCCGCCTTAACATTCTTAGTGCCAGGAAGAAAGGAAACCACAAAATTAAAACGTGTGAAAAACAAGGCCCACCTGGCCTGTCTAGGATTGAGTCGCTTGGCAGATTCCAGATAGACCAGATTCTTATGGTCCGTAAGGACCACCACCTGATGTTTGGCTCCCTCCAGCCAATGTCTCCACTCTTCAAAAGCCCACTTCATGGCCAATAACTCCCGATTACCCACGTCATAATTACGTTCAGTAGGAGAAAATTTTCGAGAGAAAAAGGCACAAGGGTTACTTTTAGAGGTCTCTGGATCTTTTTGGGACAAAACGGCACCTGCCCCAATTTCAGAGGCATCAACCTCCACCTGAAATGGCAGAGAAACATCAGGCTGCCGTAGAACAGGAGCAGAAGTGAATCTCTGCTTAAGTTCCTGAAACGCAGAGACTGCCTCAGAAGGCCAATTCACCACATCAGAACCCTTTCTGGTCAAATCAGTTAATGGTTTAACAATAACAGAGAAATTACCAATAAATTTACGATAAAAATTGGCAAAACCCAAAAATCTCTGAAGAGCCTTTAATGAAGTAGGTTGGACCCAATCACAGATGGCCTGAACCTTGACCGGGTCCATTTCAATAACAGATGGGGACAAAATGAATCCCAGAAATGAGATCTTCTGTACGCCAAAAAGACACTTTGATCCCTTCACATACAGAGCATTCTCTCTCAAAATCTGGAATACAGTTCGAACATGTTTCACATGAGAGTCCCAGTCATTAGAAAAAATCAAGATATCATCCAAATAAACAATCAGAAACTTGTCCACAAAATCCCTGAAAATGTCATTCATGAAGGACTGGAAGACGGAAGGAGCATTAGTGAGCCCAAAGGGCATCACAAGGTACTCAAAATGCCCTTCAGGGGTGTTAAATGCCGTCTTCCATTCATCCCCGTGCTTAATGCGAATAAGGTTATACGCCCCCCTGAGGTCAAGCTTGGTAAACCAAGTAGCGTTTTTCACCCTGGAAAACAGGTCAGAAATCAAGGGTAACGGGTATTGATATTTCACAGTAATATTGTTCAAGAGACGATAATCAATACACGGCCTTAATGAACCATCTTTTTTGGCCACAAAGAAAAAACCGGCACCTAAGGGTGAAGAGGATGGTCTGATATGACCCTTCTCCAATGATTCCTTGATATAAGACCGCATAGCGTCATGTTCAGGTACAGACAAGTTAAAAAGGCGACCCTTAGGGAATTTACTACCTGGCACTAATTCAATAGCGCAGTCATAGCTCCTATGGGGAGGTAAGGATGCAGATTTACTTTCGCTAAACACATCAGAAAAATCAAACAAAAAGTCAGGAACATCCTCAGCCTGGGGGGAGGCAGAAAAAACAGGAGTGTTGGTATTAACACATTGGCAGCCCCAACTGGTTACAGACACAGATTTCCAATCCAAAACAGGATTATGAGACTGTAACCAAGGGAAACCCAGCACGATAATGTCATGCAGATTATATAGAACCAAAAATTTGCAGCACTCCTGGTGATCAGGTTCAACCCTCATTATCACCTGAGTAGAAAACTGGGGTTTATTCTCAGCCAAAGGGGTAGAATCGATCCCCAGTAGGGGAATAGACTTCTGTAGGGGTATCAAGGGAAATCCACAACGTTTAGCAAAATCATAATCCATCAGGTTAATAGCTGCTCCAGAATCAACGAAAGCCTGAGCAGAAAATGAGGACAGAGAGCATATCAGAGTGACAGTTAATAAAAACTTAGTCTGAACACCACCCAAGACAACTGAGCGTGCAAAACGTCTTCCCCGCTTAGGGCAGACTGAAATAGCATGAGAGGCATCACCACAGTAGAAACATAACCCATTGCGCTTTCGAAACTCATGACGCTGTGCCCCAGACACCACTCCATCACACTGCATGGGCTCAGCAGCTGGCTCACAAGGCAACACCACTCCACGCATACTTCTCCGCTCATGCAAACGTCTATCAATTTGAATCGCTAATGACATAGAATCATTGAGACCAGAGGGGACAGGGAATCCCACCATAACATCCTTTACATTGTCCGACAGACCCTTCCGGAAAAGGGCCGCCAAAGCGTCGTCATTCCATTTGGTCAGGACTGCCCACCTACGGAATCTCTGACAGTATAACTCAGCGTCATCAAGCCCCTGATTTAATGCCAACAAGGCTTTTTCAGCTTGATCAGTGACATTAGGCTCATCGTACAACAACCCCAAAGCCTGAAAAAATGCATCAACATCACTCAAAACAGGATCCCCAGGTGTGAGGGAAAAAGCCCAATCCTGAGGATCGCCGCGCAGGAGAGAGATGACAATTTGAACCTGCTGCGCTGCGTTTCCTGAGGACTTAGATTTTAAGGCAAGAAACAATTTACAATTATTTTTGAAATTCTGAAACTTAGCTCGATCCCCTGAAAACAAATCTGGCATGGGGATCCTAGGTTCCACAACAGGCAACCTAGCAAGATATGCAGCAATACTCCGAACCTCAGTGGCAAGCTGATCCACACGGCCAGACAACTGTGCAAACTCCATTGGGAGAAAAGATCCTCCCCAGCACCCAGAGATACAGAGGGAAAAAAAAAAAAAATGCAACAAACAGAAAAATATCTCTGACAACTTTTCTTCCTTCAAAATATTTTTTCCCTTCTGTGAGTACCATACAATTTTTATGGCCGGTGATACTGTTATGTTACGGTAGCTGAGGAGTGCAGGTAAAAAAGGAAATACACCAGAGCAGTTGGAATCTATGAGATTGCAGTACCCTGACTAACCACCGCAACTAGAGGCAGCCGTGGAGCGTTCCTACGATGGTCCTAGACGCCTCGTCACAGCCTGAGAAACTAACTACACCTAAAGATAGAAATAGGAAAGCTATCTGCCCCGGAGCAGAACCCCAAAGATAATAGAAAGCCCCCAAACATGTAATGGCGGTTAGACAAGAGGAAATACTGACACAGAAAGAAAATAGTATGAGCAAACGCTGGGGCCCAAACTATCTAAATAGAAAAGGACAGGAAGGGTACTTACTGCAATCCCAGAAAACCCTGAAAAACACCAACTCTACTAATTTCAAAATCACCTGAGATCACACGACCTCTACCACCTAAATTAGTTCTCTGGTGTAACAAAAACAGCAGCCACTGAAAAAACTGCAAAAAGCAAAAGTACAAAACACAGTGGCTGGACTAAACTGAGAGGGCAAAAGCCCCCGGAGGGGACCCAGAAGGCCCCCACAGAAGTGCAGGACAAAATGCAAAAATATAGCAAAAACACAAAATAAGAAATTGTCTTATCTGATAGCAGGAGATGCAGACACGACACAGCAGGCTACAAGGGAAACTGGAAAGAAGGATTCAGACCAGAACAATTGATCACCGGCAACCCTGATGGGAAAATGATTCCCTTAAATAAGACCAATCAGTAACACCTGATTCCCAATCCTCACTAGTACCGCTAGTAACCACCAGAGGGAGCCTCTGCTCAGAACTCATCTCAAACCCATTCACAACAGCTACCTGTACCGTCTCGCCCTTGGGGGTCTATTTCGATGGACTTTATTGTGGAGTTACCCACCTCTGGTGGTAAAAATACTATTTTGGTGGTAGTAGATCGTTTAACGAAAGCTGCTCATTTCATTCCGTGTGCTGGTCTTCCCTCAGCTACAGAGACAGTAGATCTAGTTATCCAGAACATTTTCCGGCTGCATGGGGTACCAGATGACATCATTTCTGACCGGGGAATACAATTTACCTCTAGATTTTGGAAAGGATTTTGTTCTGCGCTCCACATTAATGTTTGCTTGTCTTCTGCATACCATCCTCAGACCAACGGGCAGACCGAACGGACAAATCAAACCTTGGAGCAATATCTACGCTGTTACGTCAGTCATTTGCAGGACGATTGGCTGAAGCTACTTCCTCTAGCGGAATTTTCGTACAACAACTCCCAAAGCAGTTCCACGAAGGTAACGCCTTTTTTTGCCAACCTGGGTTATCATCCAAGTATTTTGCCTAGGTCTCCGGTTACGATTTCGGTACCAGCGGTTGAAGACAGAGTGACGGCGTTGCAACGTAATCTTGAAGTTTTGAAGGACTCCCTGACCACAGCACAGGAGCGTTACAAGAAGTCGGCCGATAGATTCCGGAAACCAGCACCTATGTATAAGGTAGGAGACTCAGTTTGGTTGTCCACCAAGAATCTAAAATTGGGTGTTCCTTCGCAGAAACTGGGACAGAAATTCATCGGTCCATTCAAGATCACTGGGATTGTGAGCTCTGTTGCCTGTCGGTTGAAGCTACCACGGACTTTAAAGGTACACCCAGTATTTCATGTTTCCTTATTAAAACCAGTCTCTCCTAACACGTTTCAGGGACGTATCGTACCTCCCCCTCCACCAGTGTTGCTTGATGGCGAAGAACAATTCGTGGTACAGGATATTGTTAATTCGAGACTTCATAGAAACCGGCTTCAGTATCTAGTTAGATGGCAAGGTTACTCTCCTGAAAATGATTCTTGGGAACCAGTAAGTAACATCAATGCGCCTCTGAAGAAGGCTCAGTTTCATCGGAGATACCCGGACAGGCCTGGTCCAGGACCGTCCGGAGGCCGTCTTTAGGGGGGGAGTAATGTCAGTATTCCGGGTTTTCTAGGTAACTTTGTCAATGATTTTGTCCTTTGTTAAAATGGAGTTTGCTGTTTTGTGTGCCCTACTTCCTGTTCGTTTGTTTAAAACCCGGCTCAGGTGCTGGCTTCACTGCTGGAATATTCTGCTTCCGTTTCCCTGCAACCCAGCTGCTTTGTTCCTCACAGATCTTTTGTGTATTTACCAGGAAAGTGCATAACCTTATCTTCAGGTGTTTCTCAGCCACAGCAGTTTCTACCCATGGCTCTGGACATTCTCTGCATACGTAAGTTGCACATACTGTGTTATCACTAAACTGTTGACTTGGGAATTTAACCCTTGGTTCACTCCATCTGATAAGAACTGTGTTTCTGAACTGTTGCTGTTTAACCCTTCGTGCATTACCTCTGGTGAGAGCTGTTGGAACTGTTACTGGAACCTTACTGACATATGAACTTGTTGTTGGACTTCACTGAATTAAGCCACAACTGAGATTAACTTGTTCCTGGACCTCCCTGTGTTTTCTGCATACCTGGATCTGACTCTTCACACACCAGCAGTGTGTAAATCCAGCCACGTTACCTGTGCATCAGACTTACCTTGTGGTCACATTTGTGTGAGGACTCCGTCGTAAGAACTTTACCACCCTCGCTATAGAGGTTCAAGGACTTATATATCCGGATTCATATAACTGGACTTGTGTATATATATATGGACTCATTGCATGTCACTACGGGTTGTTTGAATATTGTTTTTGGGTGTTTTGCTGTTTCACAAATACATTATTTGCATTCAAAGAAACCCGTCTCTGATTGTTCATTGCCCCACGCTATCAGAATCCTCGAGTTCCTACAATAGTATTACAGCAAGTGTGACTGACTGTCTTCTGAGTATATCAGAATGTCATCCAGCTAAATGACTACATAACGTCCAATTAAATCAGAAAAAACAACATTGATGAAGTTCTGAAAAACAGCAGGGGCATTAGTGAGACCGAAGGGCATAACCAGGTTTTCAAATAGCCCCTCAGTTGTCAGGAATACTGTTTTCCATTCGTCCCCTCCCGGATCCTTATAAGGTTATAAGCTTCTCGTAGATCGAGCTTAGAAAACCATTTGGCCCCCGTGAGTTGATTGCATAGATCGGGAATCAACGGGAGAGGGTACGTGTTCTTAACGGTAATTTTGTTCAGTTCCCGAAAGTCGAGACACGGTCGCAACCCACCATCTTTTTTCTTTACAAAGAAAAACCCCGCTGCCACGGGTGACACCGAGGGCCGAATATGCCCTTTGCGAAGGCTTTCTTTGATGTACTCTTTCATGGCTTGGCGCTCAGGCCCGGACAAATTAAACAAACGAGCCTTGGGTAATTTGGCTCCAGGTAACAAATCAATGGCGCAATCATAGGGTCTATGTGGTGGGAGCGCCTCACCCTCACTTTCGGAAAATACGTCTTCAAAGTCTTTCAGGTACTCCGGAATACCCTCCAGACTGACAGACGACACAGATACAGATTTTATCGGTTTGACAAGAGAAACGGAGTTACAATAAAGACCATTATTATTACATCCCCATCGGGTGATCTCCCCTTTTGCCCAATCAATGAGAGGATTGTGGCGTTGCAACCAGGGCGTCCCAATACCAGTCCTGTAGGCAGATTATTCAGAATAAAGCAACTTAATTTTTCCACGTGCGTGGAACCCACTTTCATAGAAAAAACTTCAGACATAAAACAAATTCCATCCCGGGCAAGAGGGGATGAATCCACAGCCACAATTTTAACAGGATCTTTCAACCTGAATGTCCCTATCTTATTAAGAGTCACAAATTGGGCATCAATTAGATTAATGGAGGAACCACAGTCAACAAAGGCGGTGGTCATAACAGAACCGCCAGCAAGTTCCAATTCAACCTGGAGCACCATTTTAGCAAGCGAAAAAAAATGTACCTGGGAGTCTGGGCAACCTCCACGATTGTTGCCCAGACTCAGTAGTTTTCCTGATGATTTCACAGAAGAAGGGCAGGAAGGACAGTCCCTTTTCCAATGTCCAGAGGCTCCACAGTAAAAGCATAGATGGTTGTCTTTACGGTGTCTTCTCTCTCGTTCCTTTCCTGAGACAGCCTCCATCTCCATGGGCTCAGATGCGGGTGCGGTGTAACACAATTTGGAGTACAAAGGAGTCTCTTGTTGCATCATTCCCCTAGCACGGAGTCTCCGGTCCATACGGACCGCCTGCATCATGGCGTCCTCCAGAGTATCGGGAGGAGGATGTAATGCCAGAGCGTCCTGCAGACGGTCAGATAGGCCCCTGCGGAACAACCCCCTCAGGGCGGCATCATTCCAGGATCATTCCTCCCCTGTGTCACACTCATCACCATATCCTCAGCCAGACGCACTCTAACAGGCTCGTCATAAATGTGACCCAGAGCCTCAAAGAACAGGTTCACAGACATACGTTCAGGAGCAGAGGAAGAGAGAGAGAAAGCCCATGCTTGCGGAGCCCCCCTTAATAAGGACATTACGATCCCCACCCTCTGCCTTTCATTTCCAGAGGTCCGGGGACGCAATTCAAAGAACAACTTGCATCCCTCCTTAAAAACCCTAAACAATTTTTTATCTCCGAAAAATTGTCGGGTAATTTTACAGGGGGGTCGGGGTCCGCAAGAGATACATCAGTGGGGCCCCCCTCCTGGAACCCCGACGGAACAGACCCCATTAGAGCGTCTGCCACATCTCTCTGTACCTGCTGATGCGACTGAACCAGATTTTGCTGCTCCATAGACAGCTTCTGCATAAGCTGGGAGAGCTCATTAACCTGCTCAGTGAGAGCCCGTACCGGATCCATAATGTGCTAACACCCCACCATCAGGGAAAGACTGTAATGGTCAGCTATAATGTCACGGACACCGCACTGCACATGCTCACTGAGCCAGTGCACGTGTCCTAAGTAAACCAACTGTGCCCCAAGATACCTGTAAGCAGAGCCGCAGCAGAGAAGACGTGTGTTTCTGTGTAACAGGACCTTCCGCAGCATGTGACAGCCAAGGGGCGGAGCTGGCCACACTTCTCTCAGAGGCAGCAGTAATGAATGATGTGTACTGCAGACTAACAGGACCTGCAGCACATGACTGCTGGGGGCGTGGCCTAAGCTCCAGAGATCTAGGAACTGCAGGAAAACTCCTAGCAGGGTAACGACGAGATAAAGTTACCAAGGGGCAAAGACAGAGACGAAAACCAGGACAGGCCGAGATCAGAGCACAAGATAGCACGACAGTACCAAAGGGTTAGACAGAACGGATAGTCAGGACGTAGCAATAGATCAGTAAACCAGAGCGGGCAATAGACAGTACAATAGGGACAAAACGGTAACAGAGTATCAATAGCCAAGCCAGGAGGTCAGAACCGGAGAAGACAATATAAGCAAAACGTGAGACAGAGAGCAGAGAGAGCAAACAGACCGGGTCATACACAGGAGTCAAACAAGCAGAGCAATATACACGCAAACCAGGGGGGTCAGATACACAGTCACAACAAAAGTATAGCTGACAGAGAATCTCCCTCTGGACTGGGTATAAATACCCTCCCAGATCCAAAGGGAGGCCAGCAAAAGTTAACCCTGAATGGACAGGACATTAACCATGACCTATACCATGACAAGGACACAGGAATAGTGCAATAGGTAAGACAAGTGACGTGAAGCAGAACTGTCATTATGACAGAGGGATGAACATAAATATTGGAACAGTTCATAGATAAGGAGAGAAAGTTTTATTGCCCTCTGATTGGGGTCTGGTGTTGTGTTTTGATGCCCCTAGAAGGTCAGAGACGCAGATTCCTTAATTGATATAGAATGACATGAATCCGTGTGATATATTCATTCCAGCACTAAGAGTGTCAAAGGTCATCATGAGCTTATATTCCCAAACCTTTCTATCTTTCTCAGATTTGAAGTTAGATTTTAATACCAGTAATTCCATATCCATCATGCTATGACCGGGCATACAAAAGTTTTTTGCCAAAGGTAAATCCATAATTTTTTCTCTTATTGTGTGGCGATGAGAATTCATCCTTGTTCTCTGTTTTTGCCCGGTGTCCCCCACATACAGACCCCCAGTTGGACATTTAGTACATATAGTGTTGAGCGATACGATACCGCAAGTATCGGGTATCGGCCGATATTAGCTCTATCGGCCTTTCGATACTTAGTTCCGATATTTTCGTCTTATCGGATACCGGAATCGGGATTGTCACTGTCACTGTCAGTGTCCGTCGGTCGGGTCTGTCACTGTCAGTGTCCGTTGGTCTGGTCTGTCAGGAGTCAGCGGCACTTACCTGGCAGAAGATCTCCGGCGGTCACGGGCTGGACTGCTTCATGGCCGCCATCATCTTTCCCCGGCGGTCACATGCAGTTTCTCGCAATAACTGCAGTGACTGCTGGGTAATCCCGGCCGTAAAGCAGTCAGTCCGATGACATCACCGCCGGGGAAGCAGGTAATCAGCTGTGCTGCGTCGCGATGACAGGCTCTGCCTGTCATTGCGATGTAGCAGAGCTGGATCGTCGTGGGACTGTCATTACTATGGACTGCGTCGGACAGGTGGTATACTGTTGGTTTGTTTTTTTTCTTTTTTTACAGGAGATCGATGGCGTCGCAGGAATGAGTGTATAATAAAATTAATGAAAACTGTGTTGTCTCTTTTATTTCATTAAAAGACTTTTTTCTTGCTTTGTCTTTTTTTTATACATTTAATAACTTTGGGATTAATAATGGATCGGTGTCTTATTGACACCTCTCCATTATTAACCGGGCTTACTGTCACCGTGCAATCAACGGTGACATTAACCCCTTATTACCACACTTGCCACCGCTACAGGGCAGTGGGAAGAGCCGGGTAAAGTGCCACAATTGGCACATCTTTTGATGCGCCAAATGTGGGGCTGCTGTAGCCTGGTATTATCAGGCTGTTGAGGGCCAAAATCCATGGGCCTTGACAGTCTTTTAATACCAGGCCGCAGCAGTCTGCATTTTACTTGGCTGGTTAACAAAAATAGGGGGACCCCTACGCCGTTTTTTTTTCGAGGGGATCCCCTATTTTTGTTAACCAGCCAAGCTAAGCAGACTGCTGTGGCCTGGTATTATCAGGCTGGCAAGGTCCATGGATATTGGATCCTTACCAGCCTGAAAAACCAGGCCTCAGCGGTCTGCTTCATCTGGCTGGTTAACAAAAATAGGGGGGACCCCACGCCAATTTTTTTCGAGGGGATCCCCTATTTTTGTTAATCAGCCAAGATATGCAGACTGCTGTGGCCTGGTATTATCAGGCTGGCAAGGTCCATGGATCTTGGCTCCTTAACAGCCTGAAAATCCAGGCCTCAGCGGTCTGCTTCATCTGGCTGGTTAACAAAAATAGGGGGGACCCCACACCAATTTTTTTCGAGGGGATCCCCTATTTTTGTTAATCAGCCAAGATATGCAGACTGCTGTGGCCTGGTATTATCAGGCTGGCAAGGTCCATGGATCTTGGCTCCTTAACAGCCTGAAAATCCAGGCCTCAGCGGTCTGCTTCATCTGGCTGGTTAACAAAAATAGGGGGGACCCCACACCAATTTTTTTCGAGGGGATCCCCTATTTTTGTTAATCAGCCAAGATATGCAGACTGCTGTGGCCTGGTATTATCAGGCTGGCAAGGTCCATGGATCTTGGCTCCTTAACAGCCTGAAAATCCAGGCCTCAGCGGTCTGCTTCATCTGGCTGGTTAACAAAAATAGGGGGACCCCACGCCATTTTTTATTCGAAGGGAACCCCTATTTTTGTTAATCAGTTCCCTCTGATGTCACTGATTGTGTCCCTGGCTGACCTGAAGTGAAAGTGGAAAGCAATCAATTAAGCTTTCCACTTCCTCTCCTGTCAGCCAGGAGAGGAACTCATTCATTTGGGGGTTTACTGTGAGGCTGCAGCATTAGCTGCGGTCCCTGCAGTAAATATTAACCCTTTCTGAAGGATTACACCGTGGGACCTGACTGTGCATGGGATAGGTAAGAATAATTTTGCTTTTTTATTTTATTTTTATTACAGGAAATGGTTTTTGCAGTCAAATAAAAGATGGTCAAAAACATGTGTCTTTATTTCATTAAAATGATTTTTAATTAAAGTGTGTGTGTTTTATTTTTATTTCATGCAATAGGATTAATAATTGATAGTTGTCTAATTGACAGCTCTCAATTATTAACCTGGCTTAAGGTCACCTTTCAATTGCAATGTGGCTTTAACCCCATATTAACCCATTCGCCACCGCTACAGGGCAATGGGAATAGACGGGCAAAGTGCCAGAAAGGGCGAATCTAATTATAGATTTGTCTTTTCTGGGTGTCTGGGGGGAGATGTTAGTAGCCAGGGGGGGCCAAAAATAATGGTCCCTCTCTGGGCTATTATTATCTGCCCCCATTCGCTGGCTTTGTCTGTCTGGTTGCGAAAATAGGGCGGGAGCCCACGCATTTTTTTAAAAAAATTTTACACCTCATATATATATATATATACATGTCATTGAATTTGTGACACATATATATATATTTATGCTTATAGTTCATACACTTCTACATAGTATAATAGCCGCTAAGTCAATTGACGGCTTTTGTGAAAATGCAGAACCCGACATGAAATGACACTTGGTGTACATAGGGTTAACCATGTCTTTTCATGTCCTTTGCTATCTGATTTGCACAAACAATTACATCAGTCTATGTGTGCAAAATTTCACACCTGTAGGGGTTAATTAAAGGTGTAAATTCGTAGCAAAAAAGTCGTTTTTTTTACAACGAATTTACACCTTTAATTAACCCCTACAGGTGTGAAATTTTGCACACATAGACTGATGTAATTGTTTGTGCAAATCAGATTGCAAACGACATGAAAAGACATGGTTAACCCTATGTACACCAAGTGTCATTTCATGTCGGGTGCTTCTGTCTTTTCACAGAAGCCGGCTTTACCCGGCAATTGAATCAGAGGATATTTTACTATGTAGAAGTGTATAAACTATACATATATGTATATATATATGTCACAATGACATGTATTATATATATATATATATATGTATTCTATGTGTGTATATTTAGTGTTTACAAGGAAATAAAGGTTTTTTTTAGTTGCGATATTTTGTTCCCATAGACTTACATGCGACTTCCGGTATCGGAATCGGATATCGCCGATATTTAGTGATATCGGCGATACCATTCCGATCCGATATTTTTAGATATCGAGCAGTATCGCTCAACACTAAGTACATATAATTAGGTACACCACATTAGATGTGATGCAGCTGAAAGTACCTGGGATCTTGTAGTCCTGATGGGAGTTGGGGATCTTTATCTTGTCCATGGTCATTATAGATGCACAGGTTTTACATTTCTTCTTGTTGCAAGGAAAGGTTCCTGCAGCTGTTGGGGAGGACAGGGAGCTTCTGCCAATGATGCTTCTTAGATTTGGGGGCTGCCTAAAACACAGTAGTGGGGGGTCTGGAAATATGGATTGTAATCGGTCATCTTTTTGTAGTAAAGGTTGTAGTTTCCGTGTAGCTTCCCTTAGCACCTCCAGATTTGGATTGTAGGTGACCACTAGAGGCACCCGGTTATTTCTTCTTTAGCTCTGTAATGTAGCAGGTGATTCCTTGATATTCTGGTGGCTCTTCAAATTTGGTTTTCAATTGCTCTTGGATGGTATCCCTGGTTCAAAAAAGTCTTTCTGAGGCGACCCCCCACTACTGTGTTTTAGGCAGCCCCCAAATCTAAGAAGCATCATTGTCAGAAGCTCCCTGTCCTCCCCAACAGCTGCAGGAACCTTTCCTTGCAACAAGAAGAAATGTAAAACCTGTGCATCTATAATGACCACGGACAAGATAAAGATCCCCAACTCCCATCAGGACTACAAGATCCCAGGTACTTTCAGTTGCATCACATCTAATGTGGTGTAACTAATTATATGTATTAAATGTCCAACTGGGGGTCTGTATGTGGGGGAGACCGGGCAAAAACTGAGAACAAGGATGAATTCTCATCGCCACACAATAAGAGAAAAAAGAATGGATTTACCTGTGGCAAAACACTGTTGTATGCCCGGTCATAGCATGATGGATATGGAAATACTTGTATTAAAATCTAACTTCAAATATGAGAAAGATAGAAAGGTTTGGGAATATAAGCTCATGATGACCTTTGACACTCTTAGTGCTGGAATGAATATATCACACGGATTCATGTCATTCTTTATCAATTAAGGAATCTGCATCTCTGACCTTCTAGGGGCATCAAAACACAACACCAGACCCCAATCAGAGGGCAATAAAACTTTCTCTCCTTATCTATGAACTGTTCCAATATTTATGTTCATACCTCTGCCATAATGACAGTTCTGCTTCATGTCACTTGTCTTACCTATTGCACTATTCCAGTGTCCTGTTGTGTATGTAAATATGTGATTCTTCATTTTTTGTTTTAGTCTTTGCCTGAAGAAGAGACCTGAGTAGTCTCGAAAGCTTGCAATTTGTTACCATCTTTTCAGTTAGCCATTAAAAGGTATCAACCACTGAGGACTCTCAAGTCTAAATATTTTTCTTTTTTTTTCATATTTAATTTCTTTTATTAAAATTTGAGAAAACAGTGAAGTGACAGAATAAACATGTCATTATTAAACATCAATAACAGTCAACAAAGTGTCAAGCCATGTTCATCGTCATTAATATTAGAATTAGTTAATGCACGCAACTTTTGAAAAACATAGAGTGCAGATACCATAAAAGACAACATGTACAAACACAACAAATAATCACTAACCAGGTGTAAATAAGGTAAAGCAGAGGTAAGGAATAGGGGGAGGGAGGAGGGGGGAAGGGAAGAAGGGAAGAGCGTAAGATTGAGGACATATGTCTCTAAAGATATTCAATGGGAATAATGCAATAGATTATGGTGAGTAGATTGGTAAGCCAACGATAAAGTCTCTCCAGAACTCAGATGGATCTCAGGCTAACATCCAAATCTGGTCTTTTCAAGAGCCTTCATCATCTTCGTGACAATATGGTTTTAATTTTCAGTCATGAGATTTCTCCAATTAAACCAAGGGTCCCATATCTGCAAAAATTGTTCTCGTGAGCCGTTCAACCAATGGAACGTCTCCTCCATTCTCCTTATTTGTTCCACTTTGTCTACCCAATGATCATAATCAGGGACCTCAGTCGATTTCCAATACACGGGAATTAAAAGTTTGGCTGCCGTCAAGAGATGCACTACCAGCGAGTTTTTCCCCAGAGAAATCTCTGAAGAATCCATATTCAAAAGTACCATAGTTTGGTGTAAAACAAATGGTTTGCCTAAAATATCTTGAATAGAACTGTGTACTTTTAACCAGAAAGGTTGGATACTAGGACAAGACCACCAAACATGACTGAGTGTACCTCTATTAGCATTACATCTCCAGCATGTGTCTGGAACCGATGGAAACATCTGTGAGATTCTGACTGGCGACCTATACCATCTCAAGGTAAGTTTCAAGGCATTTTCTTGAGAAAGTATGCATCGGGAAAAACCATGTGAGCGAGTGAGAATTTGTTTTGTCTCTTCCTCTGAAAACGTACAGGAAAGGTCTGATTCCCACTGCAGAACAGCAAGAGGTTTAGCTGGGGTATGTTCCAATACCAATTTGTTATAGAAAAAAGAAGTCAGCCTACCGGGAAGAGCAGGTCCAGAGACTAGGTTGACAAACCATGAGGGAGAATTACTATGTGCTCCCAAAGTTAGAAATCTAGACCAGAAAAACAGAACATGCGAGCAATGAAATTCCCCTCCTCCTAAAGCACGTAAAGTGTCCAGTATCAAAGTTCTAGTCTCTAATTCTCCGCCCCCCAACAATCGGCCTAAAGTCAAATTCTTTAATTTCGCCCATATACCCATGGTATCCCTAAACATAGGATCTACAAACCATGGGAGTACCGCCAGCGGAGTCGAATATAGTGGACAGGATAAGAGTTGTTTTCCCTCATGTTCCCCTGTTCCCATTAAAGGAAGTCCCTTGAATAACCAGTGCATGTCTTTCAAGATATGTAGAGAATTTTTTGATTTATCAAGAAACGGAGCAGTCCACAGTAATCTCACTCCTTTCTCCTCCATCAACCAAAAAGCCAATGTTTTACTGGGTTTTGAATAAGAAGGTGAGAGCAATTCTGCCAATAATCTAAGGTGAGTCGCCCGATAATACAAACCCATATCAGGAAGCCCGATTCCCCCTAATTGTTTTGGACGTCGTAAGCAAGCATGTGCGTGACGAGGTCTATTTCCTTTCCATAAAAATGAAGAGAAAATACGTCTAATGGATGTGAAGTAAGCAGGTCGCACTGGAATGGTAAGAGTCTGTAGAAGATATAATATTTTGGGAACAACATAAGTTTTCAGGAGATTTTTCCTGCCCAGCCAAGAGAGGAAAGGAATATCTATTTTTTGAAGCATAGCTTTAACTTCCACTAGGCTGACATCATAGTTAAATTCATACAATCTAGACAAATCCCCAGGAATTTTAATTCCAAGGTATGTTATACAAGATGGTGGCCAGAAGAAGGGGTATATAGACTTTAGTAAAGTAATTGTGGAATTTGGGAGGTTCAAACCAATCATTTCGCATTTAGAAACATTAATTTTAAAATTGGAAATCTCTCCATATTGCTGGAGAAGCGTCATTACATCCTTGAGGGACTTGATAGGGTCTGATAAACTTAATAGTATATCATCGGCGAAGGCACTGACTTTGTATTCTTCGGAGCCAACTCTAAAACCCATAATATCAGGGCTTTGTCTAATTGCTTGAAGCAGGGGTTCAATGGTTAAAACAAATAGGGACGGCGAAAGTGGGCATCCCTGTCGCGTACCATTATTAATGCGAAAGGGTGTTGACAATTGCCCATTAGCCCGAACCCTCGCCGAGGGCGATGAATATAGATTCAATATAATGGCAATGAAGCAGGGAGGAAATCCAAATTTCAAGAGAGTCTGCTTTAAAAACTCCCAGTCCACCCGGTCAAAAGCCTTTTCCGCGTCTAGACTTAATAGAGAGAGGGGCATAGAGCAACGCTTGGCAATCGCCAAAGAGTAAATTGCTCTCTGAACATTATCTCTCCCCTCCCTCCCCAATACAAAACCTGCCTGATCCGGGCGAACTAGGAATCCCAGCAGGCTCGCTATTCTACGGGCCAAAAGTTTGGTCCATAACTTATAATCCGTGTTGAGTAAAGAGATTGGTCGGTAATTACTACAGATTGAGTGGTCTTTGTTTGGCTTCGGAATGAGAGTGATAAACGCTTCTTGAGATTGGGGGAGGGGCGGGGAGCCTAATAAAAGTGAGTTGAAGTATTTGACTAAGTAAGGGGATAATGTTGAGAAGAACTTTTTATAATATATAATGGGGAACCCATCAGGCCCAGGGCTCTTTCCAGATGGTATCGAGCTTAATGTCTGTTTTATTTCGTCTTCAGTCACCGGTGCCAGCAGAGATTCTGCAGTAGTCTTGTCTAGGGATGGGAGTGACAATTTGTCTAAGAAGGAGTGCACTGCTTCTAATCTATCTGCATCAATAGAACAGTTTGTGGCAGATTGTAGATTATATAGTGAGCCTAAATAAGATGAAAATGCGTCCGCAATTCCTTTTGGGTCCTCCGTCAGTATGCCATTAGGCCCCATCACTGCTGTAATAGTGGAAGAAGCTTTCTGTTTTTTGAGAGCCGCAGTCATGTGTTTCCCTCCTCTATTACCATGTAGGTAAGAGGTAAACTTGATTTTTGCAAAATTATTTGTAGCTATAGTGTTAAGTATATCTGCAAGCTGAGATCTACACAACTGCAGCTCCTCAAACGTTTGCGTCGCTAAAGTGTGTTTGTGTGCTATCTCCAAAGTATTAATCTTTGAGAGTAGGGATGTAATCTTATGCATGCGTTGTCGTTTAATAATGGACCCCAGTTTGATAAAATATCCTCTAATCACAGCTTTATGGGCCTCCCAGATCGTTGTCGCATTCATCCCCTCCGTGTCATTAGCTACAAAGTAATCCGAAATTTGAGATGTGATATTCTTCACAGTAGTCTCATTGTCCAGCAGTGTGACATTCAGCCTCCAAGAACCCTGGCGGGCAGGGAGATCCCGCAAGCCGAATGCGACTGAAACAGGTGCATGGTCGGAAATGCCTATAGTTCCTATCTGCGCCGATGACACAAAGGGGACCAAAGGCTCAGGTATTAACAAATAGTCTATTCTGCAATAGGATTTGTGGGGATGTGAATAGAAGGAATAGTCTCGTTTGGATGGGTGAAGTAATCTCCAGCTATCCTTAAGTTTCAAATCTTGCAAGAGTAAATGTAATTTCCTCAGTGCTCTATAGGCAACATGGACCTTGGGTGTAGAGGTATCTAACAAGGGATTCAATACTATATTTAGGTCACCACCCACCAGCACATATCCCTCAGCAAATATCTTAAGTTTTGCCAATATTTTTAACAGCCATGCAACCGTGCCTTGATTAGGAGCATATATATTGCAAACTGTAAGAGTTACTCCTCCCAGCTTCCCCTTAACAAAAATGAACCTACCCTCATCATCCAAAAAGTGGTGAGGATTTTAAAAGGACAATTCTTATGAATTCCAACACTTACCCCCCTAGTTGAGGAATCAGATGCAGTTGCATGAACCCACTGGCTGTACACCCTTGACGGCAGATGCGGGATTTTCCCAGTACGGAAATGGGTTTCTTGTAACAGAAGGAAGTCAACTGGGTTAGTACGAAGAATGGAAAAGACTTTACTACGTTTCACTGGAGAATTAAAACCCTTAACATTGTACGATGTTAATTTACATGAATAACCCGTCATGAGGATCAGTAAAAAGGTACGATAGGTAACGGAGCAGTGGAGGCAATACAAATCGCAAATGACTCAGCGAGTAGACAGAAAACCAGTATTTTAACTCACTACTACATAATTCTTTGAGAAAGGAGGGACGGGAATTAGAGAACAGCTTTTTCTGAGGGAAAATATGGGGTATTAGAAGAGAAGGAATTGGAATGCAGCTATACTGGGGTTGAGGAAGACAGGACGACACACATACACACACACTACAACAATACACATAACAATCTAAACTTTTAAGAGTAAGCAAACTGGGGTGAGGTTAGCTTCCAGGGGAGATCCACCCCCAAGCAGGAACACAAGGTCCCCCCGAGAATATTCACCCCCAAAAGCCAGACCCCACTCATTGGGGGGGGTTCACTATAGTGAAACTTAGTCAGACTCATTCCCACATGACTACACGCAGTGGTCCTGGGAGCCCCCAGTTACTATAAAAATGTGGACTAAATGGTTCTATCTTTAGCCAGATCAAGGAATAAGACAGCCATATCTATTGATAAACTAAGCTATTAATAAACTGATAATAAACTAAAGTAACAGGAAGATAGACCGAGGTATGGGAGAAAAAGAGAACAGCAAGGATGATTAAGTAACTGTTGAATGAGTAGTCAGTCTCTTCCATCTAAGTAACAATCAGTCTATACCCTACACATTGTTTCATATCAACTCAATAAAGCTTGTAACAATAATTGCATTAGTAGGAGGAGGGAGTGCAAGAGGAGATCATTAATCAGATAACATTTCTCCAAGCTGGCAAATTGCTCGCATGGACAGAATTGAATCATTAAATTTATTAACTGAATTCCTCCTCTTGTTTTACTCCCACCATCATACAACTAAATTTAACTGCATAGCCAAACCGTTAACTGTGGTAACAGACAACCAATGCCATCTAGTGGCCGAAGATTGTAAATTCTTTTAAATGAAGATTTAAAGAGGTCATTTCTTAAAAGTTCAGGTTTTGTCTGAAGTAAGATTTTTCTCCGTAGCCACTACTTTCTTTTT
>JARQOD010003717.1:0-61893 GCA_033576555.1 Oophaga sylvatica | reverse complement strand
GGAAATTTGACCAGAATAAAAAGGCAAAAAAAAGGAAACTGCATCAGAAGGTACAGTTTGTTTTACACAAAAAGAAAAAAAAGGGAATGGTTTTAAACCCTGGGGCCCAAAAACACTTCTGCATCCCCGGCATGAGGTTGGACATGAAATTTATTTGAAAGGGAAAGGTGTTTTTCCCCCTCTCGGGACACGGAGAGTTTGTGAAAAAAAAATTGATGGTGACCTTTGCCCCTTTCCAAATGCTGGAATGAACCTATCAATGGATTTAGGGCCAATTCTAAATTTAAAGGGAAATTTTGCTTAAAAGACCCTGTGGGGAACATAACAAAACCCCCCCCGCCCCCACTCGAGGGAAATTTAAAACTTTCCCACCCCTTTTTTCTAGGGAACTAGTCCAATATTTATTGCCACAACTGTTCATCCCTCTCCCATAATGACAGTTCTGCTTCACGTCACTTGTCTCATCTATTGCATTTTTTCTGTGCTGTGTTGTGTACAAATATGTGATTCTTCAGATTTTGTATTAGTCTTTGCCTGATGAAGAGACCTGAGTAGTATCGAAAGCTTGCAATTTTTTACCATCTTTTCAGTTAGCCATTAAAAGGTATCAACCACTGAGGACTCTCAATTCTAAATATTTTTGTATCAGAAGTGTACAGCTGTATATAGTGTTGGGGTAATTTTAAATCTTCGTATATATTTCCGGAGTAACACACAGACGCTCACAGGTTCAGTATGGATTAGACCAGAATATAAAAAGCAGAAAAAGGGTACTGTATCAGAAGCATACAGCTGTATACATTGTTGGGGTAATTTTAAATCTCTGTATATATTTCTGGAGTCACACACAGATGCTCACAGGCTCAGAATGGATTAGACCAGAATATAAAAAGCAGAAAAAGGGTACTGTATCAGAAGATACCAGCTGTATATAGTATAGGGGAAAATTTCAATCTCCATATATATTTCCGGAGTCACACACAGATAGTCAGTATGTATTTGTCCGTGATACCAGCCGGTACACGGTAGTGTGTGAGGAGCGTACAGTTGGCATGAGACAAGACTGGTGGTAACGCTCACCTTGTCTTCTCCGAATGAGGCGTTTTTCTGATGTCCCAAACAATCAAAAAAGGGGATTCATCAGAGAAAATAACTTTACCCCAGTCCTCAGCAGTCCACTGCCTGTACCTTTTGCAGAATATCAGTCTGTCCATAATGTTTTTTCTGGAGAGAAGTGGCTTCTTTGCTGCCCTCCTTGAGACCAGGCCTTGCTCCAAGAGTCTCCGCCTCACAGTGCGTGCAGATGCACTCACACCTGCCTGCTGCCATTCCTGAGCAAGCTCTGCACTGCTGGCAGCCCGATCCCGCAGCTGAAACACTTTTAAGAGACGGTCCTGGCGCTTGCTGGTCTTTCTTGGGCGCCCTGGAGCCTTTTTGGCAACAATGGAACCTCTCTCCTTGAAGTTCTTGATGATGCGATAGATTGTTGACTGAGGTGCAATCTTTCTAGCTGCGATACTCTTCCCTGTTAGGCCATTTTTGTGCATTGCAATGATGACTGCACGTGTTTCTTTAGAGATAACCATGGTTAACAGAAGAGAAACAATGATGCCAAGCACCAGCCTCCTTTTAAAGTGTCCAGTGGTGTCATTCTTACTTAATCATGACAGATTGATCTCCAGCCATGTCCTCATCAACACCCACACCTGTGTTAATGGAGCAATCACTGAAAAGAGGTTAGCTGGTCCTTTTAAGGCAGGGCTGCAATGATGTTGAAATGTGTTTTGGGGGATAAAGTTCATTTTCTAGCCAAATATTGACTTTGCAAGTAATTGCTGTTAAGCTGATCACTCTTTATAACATTCTGGAGTATATGCAAATTGCCATTAGAAAAAGTGAAGCAGTAGACTTTGTAAAAATTAATATTTGTGTCATTCTCAAAACTTTTGGCCATGACTGTACAGCTCTTTATGGTGTGGGAAAAAATGAACGCTCGGTAACTGTGCAGAAAAAAAGAATAAAAGTATTAGTGCTGTGTTAAAAGCAGTCTGCACGGCAGTGTACACACAGCAATACAGCTAGCAGGCAGCCTATTAACCAACGCTGTTGCACACAAGAAATTCCTCCCCTGTCACTGGCAGGCAGCCTAATAACCAGCACTGCTGCACTCAAGAAAATCCTCCCCTGTCACTGCACACTAACTGTACAGCACAATTGCTATCAGCACAAGCACATAAGAACTTCTCTTTCCAGCCCTAACTGTCTCCCTACTGATAAACAGTGTCAGCAACCTCTCCCTACTGTTCAGATCGGCAGAAGTAAAATGGCGGTCGGCGGTCAGAGCTTTTATAGACACTATGACGCCCCCCAAAGCAAGCCAATCACTGCAATGTCCTTCTCTAAGATGGTGGTGGACGCTGCCCATGTCATCTCGTTGCCCACAGTGTACGTCCTTGCTCATTGGCTGAAAAAACGTGCCTGCAAGCATTATGGGAAAACCGACTTTGGCGCTCGGGTCGACGACCACATGGCCGACTTCATGCTATGGTCGGGTTTCGCTCGGGAAACTCGACTTTAGCGAAAGTCAGCGACTTATGAATCTGACCGACCTGTTTCGCTCAACTCTACTCGCCACTACTCGGTGCTCGCCCAAGCATCTCACTGCAAGAGATGCTCGGAGCTTGCCGAGTATTTCTGGAGTTGCTCTATGGGAGCTCGGGTCCCCACCCTGCATGATTGGCGCTCTTTGGAGAGCCAATGAACATGCATGGATTGTCTGCCACACACTGTAATGCCGCAGCCATGTTGGTTGTGGCATTGCAGTGATTGGCTGGCCGCACAGCTTCATCGGGTCTATAAGATACATGGCGCCGCCATGCTCGCCACAGTCTGCTCCGGAATCATCCAGTGTAGGGAGAGTTGCTGCTGAGCTAGGGAGAGATTTGCTTGCTTCACACTTAATGTGGGTACACCATATATAATTGTCATATCCATCTCAACTAACAGTCCTTCTGAGGACTAATAAATCTGCATAGATATCAGTGGTAGGCAGGCAGGCAGTGTATGTGGCAGACTGCAGGGGATATAGCAAGAGATTCCATTCCAGTGCTGTCTGCTGCTGCTGCTATTACAGGTATTTCTAGACATCAGGGGCCAGGAATATTTTTTTTGGATCTTAATCCTGATTATTTGCTTAAAAAGCAATCCAGAGTACATCGTTTTTCTGCTCCATTTGTTTGTTGATACTGCAGAATACAGGCAGATTCTTTCCATATTACAGTGCTAAAAATCAAGCTATTTTAAACAAGGGTTTGTCCATCACACGGATCACATATCAGTGCGCTCAAATCTCTGCCATTTCTGGCCTCCATTTAAATTTTGTTGCAGTGTTTTTGCTAAGTTATTGAACCAGTTTGCTGAAAAAAATAGTTACCTATAGGCCAGCTATTTAAAACTGGGGTTTGTCCGTCACACGGATCACATATCAGTGCACTCAAAATTCTGCCATCTCTGGCCTCCATTTAAATTTTGTTGCAGTGTCTTAGCGAAGTTATTGACACCAGTTTGCTGAAAAAAAATAGTTACCTACAGGCCAGCAATTTTAAACTGGGGTTTTCCATCACATAGATCACATATAAGTTCGCTCAAAATTCAGCAATTTGTAGAGAATGTGGAAAATACTGTCCTCCATTTAAAATGGGCAAGGCGCTTGGCAAGGGAATAGGAACTGGATGTGATGGTGATGGTAATGGTGCATGCAGAGGCCGAGGCCAAGGCCCGTGGGCAAGCTGAAATTGTGCAACAGTAAACACCCACGTCTTCTCGCCCAACCTTCCTGTCCCAATTACTAGGGGCCTGCAGCAGCACACTACTATTCAACCCAGAACAGTATCAAAAGGTTGTTGGTTGGATAGCGGATAATACTTCCAATCACTTTGCCACCACCCTGTCTTCCACATGGTCAAGTCTCAGTAGCTGTGAGTCTGGACCGCATATTCCTCACTCTGGTCCTCTTTCTTCCCACCATGCTAAGTGCCCGGAAGCAACTGATTCCACACTTGGACACTCCGAAGAGTTGTTCACATTTCCATTTATATATTCGGGCATCCCGTCCGGTCCACTTGAAGCAGGTTAAGAGATCGCATGTAGCGATGGCCAAATATTTGAGCAGCCAGGGTCACATGAAGGCAATGGTGGGAAAGTATCACAAGTAGAGTTGAGCATTCCGATACCGCAAGTATCGGGTATCGGCCGATATTCGCTGTATCGGAATTCCGATACTTAGTTCCGATATTTTCCATATATCGTATACCGGAATCGGAAGTTCCCATAATTCTTTGAGAGGCAATGTGATTTTAGTCAGCCAATGAGGAATCCTAAGAAGTGTGGGCACATCCTGTACTGCTGCGGTCATTTTAACTAATGGCATGGCTGTGATTGGATGCTGAAATGATGTCAGAATGCACTATAAAAGGCGCCGCCGCCACTTTAGCGTCACTGTGCTATGAATTCAGTAAGGGACAGAACGCTGCTCTGCTGACTCTGAGGGACAGTTAGAGATTGCGATTTTGTGTACTGTGCTCTAGGCAGGCTAGTTTACCAACCGCTGTGTAAAGCTTCCTTTTGCCAGTGTTGTTTTAACAGCTCTGTGCAAGGTGTGTGTGTGAGAGTGCAGGTGACGCTGCAGTTTGCTCTGCATCCAATGCTGTTTGTAGGCATCTGCACGTGTCACTCACAGACTCTTTTTTTTTTCTTTAGTGTAATTCTTGCTGCTCCATTCAATTGAAATTATAGTGTGACGCGCTTCCATCCGTATCCAATACATTGGTTGCAAACACTATAGAATTACAGAAAGGAGCCTTTCAGAGATAGTGAACAGTTGTGTTCAGTGTTCACTCTAGTCTGTGAGGTTTTTTTTTTTTTTTGAGTGCAGATCACGCTCCAGTTAGTTCTTCAACCACTGCTGGTTGTAGTCTGCTGAACGTGTGTCACTGCCTCATCCTTGTCATTTTTCTCTAATTGGTGCTGCTCCATTCCATTTCAAATAACTCAAATCTATTAGTGTGACGCGCTTCCATCCGTATCCAATACATTGGTTGCAAACACTATAGAATTACAGAAAGGAGCCTTTCAGGGATAGTGAACAGTTGTGTTCAGTGTTCACTCTAGTCTGTGAGGTTTTTTTTTTTTTTGAGTGCAGATCACGCTACAGTTAGTTCTTCAACCACTGCTGGTTGTAGTCTGCTGAACGTGTGTCACTGCCTCATCCTTGTCATTTTTCTCTAATTGGTGCTGCTCCATTCCATTTCAAATAACTCAAATCTATTAGTGTGACGCGCTTCCATCCGTATCCAATACATTGTTTGCAAACGCTATAGAATTACAGAAAGGAGCTTTTCAGAGATAGTGAACAGTTGTGTTCAGTGTTCACTCTAGTCTGTGAGGTTTTTTTTTTTTTTGAGTGCAGATCACGCTCCAGTTAGTTCTTCAACCACTGCTGGTTGTAGTCTGCTGAACGTGTGTCACTGCCTCATCCTTGTCATTTTTCTCTAATTGGTGCTGCTCCACTCCATTTCAAATAACTCAAATCTATTAGTGTGACGCGCTTCCATCCGTATCCAATACATTGTTTGCAAACGCTATAGAATTACAGAAAGGAGCTTTTCAGAGATAGTGAACAGTTGTGTTCAGTGTTCACTCTAGTCTGTGAGGTTTTTTTTTTTTTGAGTGCAGATCACGCTCCAGTTAGTTCTTCAACCACTGCTGGTTGTAGTCTGCTGAACGTGTGTCACTGCCTCATCCTTGTCATTTTTCTCTAATTGGTGCTGCTCCACTCCATTTCAAATAACTCAAATCTATTAGTGTGACACACTTCCATCCGTATCCAATACATTGGTTGCAAACACTATAGAATTACAGAAAGGAGCCTTTCAGAGATAGTGAACAGTTGTGTTCAGTGTTCACTCTAGTCTGTGAGGTTTTTTTTTTTTTGAGTGCAGATCACGCTCCAGTTAGTTCTTCAACCACTGCTGGTTGTAGTCTGCTGAACGTGTGTTACTGCCTCATCCTTGTCATTTTTCTCTAATTGGTGCTGCTCCATTCCATTTCAAATAACTCAAATCTATTAGTGTGACGCGCTTCCATCCGTATCCAATACATTGGTTGAAAACACTATAGAATTACAGAAAGGAGCCTTTCAGAGATAGTGAACAGTTGTGTTCAGTGTTCACTCTAGTCTGTGAGGTTTTTTTTTTTTTGAGTGCAGATCACGCTCCAGTTAGTTCTTCAACCACTGCTGGTTGTAGTCTGCTGAACGTGTGTCACTGCCTCATCCTTGTCATTTTTCTCTAATTGGTGCTGCTCCATTCCATTTCAAATAACTCAAATCTATTAGTGTGACGCGCTTCCATCCGTATCCAATACATTGGTTGCAAACACTATAGAATTACAGAAAGGAGCCTTTCAGGGATAGTGAACAGTTGTGTTCAGTGTTCACTCTAGTCTGTGAGGTTTTTTTTTTTTTGAGTGCAGATCACGCTCCAGTTAGTTCTTCAACCACTGCTGGTTGTAGTCTGCTGAACGTGTGTCACTGCCTCATCCTTGTCATTTTTCTCTAATTGGTGCTGCTCCATTCCATTTCAAATAACTCAAATCTATTAGTGTGACGCGCTTCCATCCGTATCCAATACATTGGTTGCAAACACTATAGAATTACAGAAAGGAGCCTTTCAGAGATACTGAACAGTTGTGTGCAGTGTTCACTGCAGTCTCTGCATAATAACCTCACTTAGGCCTTATAACTTTTCTGACTTTCTTTAACCCCTCTCTGACATCAGACGTATTATCCCGTCCATAAAACCCGTGACAATCTGACCACGGACGGGATAGTACGTCATAGCGATCAGCTGCGCTCCTTGGGGGAGCGCAGCTGATCGCCGCCGGGTGTCAGCTGATTATCACAGCTGACACCCGGGACTGTGTGCCAGGATCGGTCAAGGACCGCTCACGGCACATTAACCCCTTGCACACCGCGATCAAACATGATCGCGGTGTACTGGGGGCACAGGGGAGCATCGCGCAGGGAGAGGGCTCCCTGTGCGCCCCCCCGAGACCCTCAGAACAGCGCGATGTGATCGCGCTATTCTGAGGGCTTCCTCCCTCCCAGGACCCGGATCCAAGATGGCGCCGGGGTCCTGGAGGGAGGCGGCTTCCTCAGTGCCTGCCGAGAGCAGGGATCGAGAAGCCTGCAGCGCTGCCTGTGAGATCGCTGGTCTCACAGAGTGCTGTGCACACTGTGAGACCAGCGATCTGACATTTTACAGTGATGTCCCACCCTGGGACAATGTAAAAAAGTAAAAAAAATAAAAATAAACGTGTAAAAAAAAAATTCCAAAATAAATAAAAAAAAAAAAAAAATATTCCCCAATAAATTCATTTCTTCCTGTAAATAAAAAAATAAAACAATAAAAGTACACATATTTGGTATCGCCGCGTCCGTAACGACCCCCCCTATAAAACTGTCCCACTAGTTAACCCCTTTTGTGAACCCCTTAAAAAAATAAAATAAAAGCAAAGCAACAAATCAGTGCTTTATCATCATACCGCTGAACAAAAAGTGGAATAACACGCGAACAAAAAGACCGATATAAATAAACATGGCACCGCTGAAAACGTCATCTTGTCCCGCAAAAAACGAGCTGTAACACAGCATCATGAGCGAAATAATAAAAAAGTTATAGCTCGCAGAATAAAGCGATGCAAAAATAATTATTTTTTATATAAAATTGTTTTTATTCTATAAAAGCGCCAAAACATAAAAAAATGATATAAATGAGGTATCGCCGTAATCATACTGACCCGAAGAATAAAACTGTTTTATCAATTTTACCACACGCGGAACGGTATAAATGCTTCCCCCAAAAGAATTTCATGAATTGCTGATTTTTGTTCATTCTAACCTCCCAAAAATCGAAATAAAAAGCGATCAAAAAATGTCACATGCTCAAAAATAGTACCAATAAAAACGTCAACTCGTACCGCAAAAAATAAGACCTCACATGACTCTGTGGGCCAAAATATGCAAAAATTAAAGTTCTCAAAATGTGGTGATGCAAAAACTATTTTTTGCTATAAAAAGCGTCTTTTAGCGTGACAGCTGCCAAACATAAAAACCCGCTATAAATAGTAAATCAAACCCCCCTTTATCACCCCACTAGTTAGGGAAAAATAATAAAATTACAAAAATGTATTTATTTCCATTTTCCCATTAGGGTTATGGTTAAGGTTAGGGTTGCGGCTAAAGTTAGGGTTAGGGTTGGCGCTAAAGTTAGTATTAGGCCGGCGTCACACTGGCGACATAATCGGACGACTGCAATGCGATGAAAAATCGTATTGCAGTCGGACCTATGTTAATCTATGGAGCAGCTCCCAGTATCCGTTATTTTGTGGTCCGTTTTAAACGTCCGTGTACAATCGCAGCATGCTGCGATTGTCACCGATTGTGGGTCGACAATCGCCAATGCAAGTCTATGGCAGCGATGAAAAATCGGATTACAAAAGGACCACTGTGTGACTTGTGATGAAATCGCATCGGTGTCCTTTAGAAAAGCGGGCAATTCATCCCCGGCTATACTGTAAAATCACACTGACAGCTTTATTAAAGACTAGAAAGAATAGGTATACACACATAGAATACATATATATATATATATATATATATATATATATATATATGTAACTGTGACATGTATATATATACATATATTTATATTTCCTAGACTTCTACATACTGTAATAGCCGCAAATTCAATTGCCGGCTTTTGTGAAATCACAGAAGCCGACATGAAATGATACATTGTTTCCACACAGTTAACCATGTCATTTCCTGTATTTTGATATTTGTTTAGAACTTACAATTACATGAGAGTATTTGTGCAAAATTTCAGACATGTAGGGTTAATTAAAGGTGTAATTTCGTTGAAAAAAAATGCGTGGGCTCTCGCTGTATTTTCTCCACCAGACAGACAAAGCAAAGCGAGTGGGGGCAGATAATAATAGCCTAGGGAGGGTACTTTTTTTTTTGTGCCCCCCCTGGCTACTAACATCTGCCCCCAGACACCCCAGAAAGGGCAAATCTATAATTAGATTTGCCCTTTCTGGCACTTTGCCCGTCTATTCCCATTGCCCTGTAGCGGTGGCGAATGGGTTAATCTCACCTTACTGTCACCTTAGTATTGAAAGGTGACCTTAAGGCAGGTTAATAATTGAGAGCTGTCAATTAGACAACTATCAATTATTAATCCTATTGAAGTAAATAAAAAAACACACAAACACTTTAAGAATAAATAATTTTAATGAAATAAAAACACATTTTTTTGACCATATTTTATTTTACACTTAATCCGTGAGAAGCCATTGATCTCCTAAAATAAAGAAAAAAAAAATAAAACAACATTATTCTTACCTATTCCGCCGATCTGTCACGTCCCACGCTGTAATCCTTCACAAAGGGTTAACTAGCTTTGAGCCAAGCAGTGCAAGTAATCCTGCGTGCTCAGCTCAAAGCTCCTGAATGAATAAGTTTCTCTCCTGGCGACAGGAGAGGATGTGTTTAATGAATGAAGCTTAATTGATTGTGTCCACCTTCCCTTTAGGTCAGGTCACTAAAGTTAAATTGCCAATACATCAATTAAGCTCCATTCATGAATCTATTCCTCTCCTTTCGCTGGGAGAGTAACTTATTCATTCAGGGGAATACAGGTCTGAGACAGCATTATTAGCTCTCTGCGACCTGTAACCTGTTAACCCTTTCTGATGGATTACAGCGTGGGACCTGACTGTACTTCGAATTGGTAAGAATCATTTTGCTTTATTATTTTATTTTTATTACAGCAAATGGTTTTATCAGGAAAATAAATATTGTCAAAAACTGTGTGATTATTTCATTAAACTTCTTTTTTATTAAAGTGTGTGTGTTTGATTTTTCTATCATACAATAGGATTAATAATTGATAGTTGTCTAATTGACAGCTCTCAATTATTAACCTGCCTTAAGGTCACCTTTCAATACTAAGGTGACATTAAGAGATTATTAACCCATTCGCCACCGCTACAGGGCAATGGGAATAGACGGGCAAAGTGCCAGAAAGGGCGAATCTAATTATAGATTTGCCCTTTCTGGGGTGTCTGGGGGCAGATGTTAGTAGCCAGGGGGGGCACAAAAAATGTACCCTCCCTAGGCTTTTATTATCTGCCCCCACTCGCTTGCTTTGTCTGTCTGGTGGAGAAAATACAGCGGGAGCCCACGCATTTTTTTTCAACGAAATTACACCTTTAATTAACCCCTACATGTCTGAAATTTTGCACAAATACACTCATGTATTAAGTTCTAAACAAATATCAAAATACAGGAAATGACATGGTTAACTGTGTGGAAACAATGTATCATTTCATGTCGGCTTCTGTGATTTCACAGAAGCCGGCAATTGAATTAGCGGCTATAACAGTATGTAGAAGTCTAGGAACTATAAATATATGTATATATACATGTCACAATGACATGTATATATATATATATGTGTGTTCTATGTATATATATCTATTCTTTTTTTTGTGATTGAAATACTATTCTTTTGGATCCATTATATGTCAGTTTTGCAAGCCTGCGAGAAAATCTCGCAAGTCGGATGAAAATCGGATGTTACAAGGTACACACACATGCGACTAAATCGCATCTTTGAAGGAAAATCGGATGCCAGAAGGATGTGTGATGTTTGCATTTTGATCCGACAATCGACCGTCTAAAACGGACCGATTTTTTGTGGTTGTGTGTGACGCCGGCCTTAGGGTTATGGTTGGGATAAGGGAAAGGGGTGTGTTAGGGTTAGGTTTGTGGTTAGGGTTGGGACTAGGGTTAGGGGTGTGTTGGGGTTAGGGTTGGAGTTAGAATTGGGGGTTTCCACTGTTTAGGCACATCAGGGGCTCTCCAAATGTGACATGACGTCTGATCTCAATTCCAGCTAATTCTGCGTTGAAAAAGTCAAACGGTGCTCCTTCCCTTCTGACCTTCCACATGGGGTATCAGCTTACTCTGGACCCTAAGAGTTATTGTGCAATTTGTCCTATTTCTTCTGTTACCCTTGGGAAAATAAAAAACTGGGGGCAAAAATAACATTTTTAAAAAAAAAAAATGATTTTTTTTGTTTTTACGGCTGTACGTTATAAACTTCTGTGAAGCACTTGGGGCTTCATAGCGCTCACCACACATCTAGATAAGTTCCTTGTGGGGTCTATTTTCCAAAATGGGGTCACTTGTGGGGGGTTTCCACTGTTTAGGCGCATCAGGGGCTCTCCAAATGCGACATTACACCCCCAGACCATTCCATCAAAGTCTACAATCCAAAACGTCACTACTTCCCTTCCGAGCCCCAACGTGTACCCATACAGTAGTTTTCTCCCACATATTGGGTATCCGCATACTCAGGACAAATTGGACAACAAATTTTTGTGTCCAATTTCTCCTGTTCCCTTGTGAAAATAAAATATTGGGGGCGAAAAAAATAAATTTTGTAAAAAAAAAATATTTTTTGTTTTTACGGCTGTACGTTATAAACTTCTGTGAAGCACTTGGGGCTTCATAGCGCTCAGCACACATCTAGATAAGTTCCTTGTGGGGTCTATTTTCCAAAATGGGGTCACTTGTGGGGTGTTTCCACTGTTTAGGCGCATCAGGGGCTCTCCAAATGCGACATGACGCCCCCAGACCATTCCATGAAAGTCTACAATCCAAAACGTCACTACTTCCCTTCCGAGCCCCAACGTGTACCCATACAGTAGTTTTCTCCCACATATTGGGTATCAGCGTACTCAGGACAAATTGGACAACACCTTTTGGGGTCCAATTTCTCCTGTTACCCTTGTGAAAATAAAATATTGGGGACGAAAAAATCATTTTTGTAAAAAAAAAAAAATATATTTTATTTTACGGCTGTACGTTATAAACTTCTGTGAAGCACTTGGGGGTTCAAAGTGCTCACCACACATCTAGATAAGTTTCTTGAGGGGTCTAGTTTCCAAAATGGTGTCATTTGTGGGGGGTTTCCACTGTTTAGGCAGATCAGGAGCTCTCCAAACACGACATGGCATCCAGCCAATTCTGCGTTGAAAAAGTCAAACGGCACTCCTTCCCTTCCAAACTCTGCCATGCACCCAAACAGTGGTTTACCCCCACATATGGGGTATCAGCGTACTCAGGACAAATTGCACAATAACTTTTGGAGTCTTGTTACCCTTGGGAAAATAAAAATTGGAGTGAAAAGATCATTTTTGTGGAAAAAATATGATTTTTTAATTTTACGGCTCGTTATAAACTTGTGTGAAGCACTTGGGGGTTCAAATTGCTCACCAAAGATCTAGATAAGTTCCTTAGGGGGTCTAGTTTCCCAAATGGGGTCACTTGTGGGGGGTTTCCACTGTTTAGGCACATCAGGGGCTCTCCAAATGCAACATGGCGTCCAATCTCAATTCCAGCCAATTTTGGTTGGAAAAAGTCAAATGGTGCTCCTTCCATTCCGATACAGTGGTTCCCCCCACGTATTGGGTATCAGCGTACTCAGGACAAATTGGACAACAACTTTTGTGGTCCAATTTCTCCTGTTACCCTTGGGAAAATAAAAAATTAGTGACTAAAAATAATTTTTGTGGGAAAAAAATAGGATTTTTTATTTTCATGCCCGGGCATTATAAACTTGTGTGAAGCACTTGGGGGTTCAAAGTGCTCACCAAAGCTATAGATAAGTTCCTTAGGGGGTCTAGTTTCCAAAATGTGGTCACTTGTGGGGGGTTTCTACTGTTTAGGCTCATCTGGGGCACTGCAAACGGAACATGACCCCCATCAACGTCTGCATTCCAAAACGTTACTACTTCCTTTCCAAGCCCTGCTGTGCGCCCAAACAGTTCCCCCCCCCACATATTGGGTATCAGCGTACTCAGGACAAATTGGCCAACAACTTTTGGGGTCCAATTTCCTTGGGAAATTTGGACTAAAAAATAATTTTTGTGGAAAATTGTTTCTTTTTTTTTTCACACCCAGGCATTATAAACTTTTGTGAAACACTGGGTGATTCAAGTGCTCAGAACTGATCTAGATAAGTTCCTTAGGGGGTCTATTTTCCAAATTGGTGTCACTTGTGGGGGGTTTCCACTGTTTAGGCGCATCAGGGGCTCTCCAAACGCGACATGGCGTCCGATCTCAATTTCAGCCAATTTTAGTTTGAAAAATTCAAACGGCGCTCCTTCCCTTATGAGCTCTGCTGTGCACACAGACAGTGGTTTTCCCCCACTTATGGGGTATTGGCGTACTCAGGAGAAATTGCAAAACAACTTTATCTGTCCATTTTCTTCTTTTACCCTTGTGAAAATAAAAAAAAAGTTTGTAAAAGATCATTTTTGTGGCTAAAAAGTTAAATATTCATTTTTTCCTTCCACGTTGCTTCAGCTCCTGTGAAGCACCTGAAGGGTTAATAAACTTTTTGAATGTGGTTTTGAGTACCTTGAGGGGTGCAGTTTTTAGAATAGTGTCACTTTTGGGTATTCTCTGCTATATAGACCTCTCAAAGTGAATTCAAATATGAGGTGGTCCCTAAAAAAAATGGCTTTGTAAATTTTGTTGTAAAAATGAGAAATCGCTGGTCAACTTTTAACCCTTATAATTTCCTAAGAAAAAAACATTTTGATTCCAAAATTGTGCTGATGTAAAGTAGACATGTGGGAAATGTTATTTCTTAACTATTTTGTGTGACATATTTCTCTGTTTCAAGGGAATAAAAATTCAAAGTTTGAAAATTGCAAAATTTTCAAAATTTTTGCCATATTTGCATTTTTTTCAAAAATAAACGCATGTTATATCGAAGAAATGTTACCAATAACGTGAAGTACAATATGTCACGAGAAAACAATCTTAGAATCGCGCAGATCCGTTGAAGCGTTCCAGAGTTATACCCTCATAAAGAGACAGTGGTCAGAATTGTAAAAATTGGCCCGGTCATTAACGTGCAAACCACCCTTGGGAGTGAAGGGGTTAACAATCTACCAAGATGAAGAAGGCAGGGAGTAAGGCACGTGGTCGTTGCCGTGGAGTTTCAGCAGGGAGAGGACGTGGGGATTCTGTGGCTGCTGCCGCCCCCAGTGACACAGTATCCACCAGTTTTTCCCGTGAGCGTTCCTTTATGTGCAGTTTTGTAGGAGCTCGGCGTACCCCCCTGCTGTGGGAAGAACAAATTGAAGCCGTTGTTGGTTGGATGGCAGCCAATGCATCGACTTCAATTGCTTCCACCTCCTCTCAGGACCACAACACTGTTGAGCAACCATCTGTCTGTTCACCGCCTGTCAAATTGCCCAGGCAGTCAGAGAGTTCTGAACTGGAGCCAGCTGAGTCTCTGCTTCTGTTCTCAGAATCTGTTGGCTTGCAAACAGGGGCCCAGCCAAGCAGCATTCTGGAATTTGAAGAAGAGGGCGTATGCAGTGCTGCGCAACAGCTGTGTCTCTCTGAATCTGAAGAGGCGGGTGAGCCAGTGCCGATGGTCAGCACACCGCAGAACGCATCTGATGATGATGAGACTCAGTTGCCAGTTTCTGTTGATCATGGTGCTGTCCAGACCACCCAACAGCAGCAGGTGTTGGAAGAGGGTAGTGGAGATGATGAGGTCCAAGACCCAACATGGCGTGAGGAACAGGAAGGTGGTGGGAGCAGCTCTGAGGAAGAGATTGGCCCAACGGTACAAACAGGAGGGAGAGGTAGGCTGCAGACTCGGTTGCCTGTAGCCTCCAGTTTGGCATCTGTTGGGAGCAGTTCTCTTCCAAAAGTCAAAACGGGCGCTCCCAGGACTTGCACTGCATGGTCCTTTTTTGACACACTTGCAGATGATATTTGCTATGTCAAATGCAAGCTGTGTAAGCAAAAAGTAAAAAGAGGTAAAAGTGTCAGTAACCTCAATACCACTAATATGTGGAAACATGTACGGACAAAGCACGTAGTTGAGTTACAAAGACACACTGGAGATGTAGGCCAACCTACAGCAGCACCTACATCTTCAGCTCGTGTTGGAGCCTCTTCCTCCAGCTCACACACAGCTGGTTCGGCTTCCTCACACGATCGCCATGGAAGAACCTCGGTCACTGTTGTCCAGAGACAAAGTGTTATTCCACCCACAGCTGCAAGTTACGTGTGCGTGGAGGCAGTGGAGACAGCTCTGCAACAAGAGGGAGCACAAGCAGCGCCTCTGCACAGGAGGGCAAGACCAGTATGTTCCAAATGTGGCGAAGTTTTGTGGCAGCGCCACCAATGTCTACACCATCCGAGACACCTCCAGTCGCCAGGAGGCAACGTTTCCGTAAGATGGTGACAGACGACTTGTGTTGCCCTCTCAGTGTACTCCCAGATGGCTCTTCCCCTTTCAAGTTTTGGGTCTCTAAGCTGGATACATGGCCAGAGCTTAGCCAGTATGCATTGGAGGTGCTGGCTTGCCCTGCTGCCAGTGTATTATCGGAGCGCTTCTTTAGTGCTGCAGGTGGTGTACTAACAGACCGTCGCATGCGACTATCCTCCGATAATGTAGACCGGCTTACTTTTCTGAAAATGAACAAGGCATGGATCTCGCCAGAATTTGCCTGTCCGTTTTCAGATTAAATAACTGGTTGGCAACGTTATCAATTTCTCCTGTTATGTTCATCTATCTACCACCTGAACTCTACTCCCTGGGCTACAACACTGCCAGTCTGAGGGGAATGATCAGTTAACAACCAAAATGTTCTCCCCAACAGATAGTAGCGCAACGACTCCAGTGCCCACTTGATCGCCAGGCACTCTCTCTCTCTACAATGCTGTATCTGGTTTCAGCTGGAGTTAGCTTTCGACTCTGGAAAGTAATGTGATGCTCCTCCCCGTTAACCTCCTGAGACAAAACGGCACCCACACCTACCTCTGACGCATCAGTCTGGACAATGAATTCTCTTTTGAAGTCGGGTGTGATCAAAAATGGTGACACACACACAGTGCCCCTTTTAGTTTTACAAACGCTTCTTCAAGCTGATCATTCCATCGCACCATTACTAACTTCCTGACTTTTAGGCAGTCATTTAACGGCGCCGACAGTGTTGCAAAATTGTGAATAAACCGCCGGTAGTATCCCACTAACCCCAAAAACCCTTTCACTTGTTTTGTGGTGAGGGGACGGGGTCAATTTTGGATTGCCTCCACTTTGTTTATTTGGGCTTTGATAACTCCTCTCACAATCACATACCCCAGGTAGCGAGCTTCCTCCAACCCTATGGAACACTTCTTTGGGTTGGCAGTTAGCTCTGCTTGTCTCAGCGAATCTATCACCGCCTGTACCTTGACTAAGTGACTTTCCCAGTCTGTACTGTACACCACAATATCGTCCAGATTGGCCGTGGCTAGTGTTGAGCATTCCGATACTGCAAATATCGGGTATCGGCCGATATTGGCTGTATCGGAATTCCGATTCCGAGTTCCGATATTTTCGTCTTATCGGATACCGGAATCGGGATTGTCACTGTCACTGTCAGTGTCCGTCGGTCGGGTCTGTCAGGAGTCAGCGGCACTTACCTGGCAGAAGATCTCCGGCGGTCACATCCCGGACTGCTTCATGGCCGCCATCTTCTTTCCCCGGCGGTCACATGCAGTATCTCGCGATAACTGCAGTGACTGCTGGGTAATCCCGGCCGTAAAGCAGTCAGTCCGATGACGTCACCGCCGGGGAAGCAGGTAATCAGCTGTGCTGCGTTGCGATGACAGGCTCTGCCTGTCATTGCGATGTAGCAGAGTTGGATCGTCGTGGGACACTCGTTACTATGGACTGCGTCGGACAGGTGGTATACTGTTGGTTTGGTTTTTTTTCTTTTTTTACAGGAGATCGATGGCGTCGCAGGAATGAGAGTATAATAAAAGAAATGAAAACTGTGTTGTCTCTTTTATTTCATTAAAATACTTTTTTCTTGCTTTGTCTTTTTTTTATACATTTAATAACTTTGGGATTAATAATGGATCGGTGTCTTATTGACACCTCTCCATTATTAACCGGGCTTATTGTCACCGTGCAATCAATGGTGACATTAACCCTTATTACCCCGCTTGCCACCGCTACAGGGCAGTGGGAAGAGCCGGGTAAAGTGCCACAATTGGCACATCTTTTGATGCGCCAAATGTGGGGCTGCTGTAGCCTGGTATTATCAGGCTGTTGAGGGCCAAAATCCATGGGCCTTGACAGTCTTTTAATACCAGGCCGCAGCAGTCTGCATTTTACTTGGCTGGTTAACAAAAATAGGGGGGATCCCCACGCCGTTTTTTTTTCGAGGGGATCCCCTATTTTTGTTAACCAGCCAAGCTAAGCAGACTGCTGTGGCCTGGTATTATCAGGCTGGCAAGGTCCATGGATATTGGCTCCTTACCAGCCTGAAAATCCAGGCCTCAGCGGTCTGCTTCATCTGGCTGGTTAACAAAAATAGGGGGGACCCCACGCCAATTTTTTTCGAGGGGATCCCCTATTTTTGTTAATCAGCCAAGATATGCAGACTGCTGTGGCCTGGTATTATCAGGCTGGCAAGGTCCATGGATCTTGGCTCCTTAACAGCCTGAAAATCCAGGCCTCAGCTGTCTGCTTCATCTGGCTGGTTAACAAAAATAGGGGGGACCCCACGCCAATTTTTTTCGAGGGGATCCCCAATTTTTGTTAATCAGCCAAGATATGCAGACTGCTGTGGCCTAGTATTATCAGGCTGGCAAGGTCCATGGATCTTGGCTCCTTAACAGCCTGAAAATCCAGGCCTCAGCGGTCTGCTTCCTGTTAACAATGGACCCCCATGGGTTAACAAAATATGAGTGGTGGAACCCACTGTTACGCCATATTTCTTTTTTCGCGATAGGGAACCCCTATTTTTGTTAATCAGTTCCCTCTGACGTCACTGATTGTGTCCCTGGCTGACCTAAAGTGAAGTGAAAGTGGCAAAGCACATCAAGTTTAAGCCCCCACTGACCGCGGTGTATCGCTGATCGTCGCTGAAATGTCAGGACCTTTTTTTGATCGCTGGTTTCCCGCTGACAGGCACACATCGCTGCGTGTGACAGGCGGGAGACCAGCGATCCGCTGGTAACCAAGGTACACAGTGGGTTTCCAGGCGCGGGGCTGTGCCTAGAAACCCGCTGTGTACCTTGGATACCAGCGCCCTGATGCAGGGAGCTGGTATCCAAGGTACACAGCGGGTTTCCAAGCGCTGCGCGGTGCCTGGAAACCCGCTGTGTACCTTGGTTACCAGCGGATCGCTGGTCTCCCGCCTGTCACACGCAGCGATGCGTGCCTGTCAGAGGGAAACCAGCGATCAAAAAAAGGTCCTGACATTTCTGCGACGATCAGCGATACCCGGCAGGGGGCTGATCGTCGCTGAATGTCACACACAGCGATATCGCTGGTGAGCTCGCTGCTGCGTCACAAAACTAGTGACTCAGCAGCGATCTCGGTAGCGATATCGCTATGTGAGACGGGCCCTTAAGCAATGTTACCCGCAGTGTCGCTGTCCCAGATCGCTGCCTGAGCTGCCTGTTTGGCAGCTCAGCAGCGATCATGTAGCGATACACCAGCGATCCTGACAAGTGCATATCGTTGTCGGGATCGCTGGTGTATCGTTATGTGACACCCAGCCTTTACTCTCCTGTCAGGCAGGAGAGGAACTCATTCATTTGGGGTTTACTGTGAGGCTGCAGCATTAGCTGCGGTCCCTGCAGTAAACATTAACCCTTTCTGAAGGATTTCACCGTGGGACCTGACTGTGCATGGGATAGGTAAGAATAATTTTGCTTTTTTATTTTATTTTTATTACAGGAAATGGTTTTAGCAGGTAAATAAAATATGGTCAAAAACTGTGTGATTATTTCATTAAACTTCTTTTTTATTAAAGTGTGTGTGTTTGATTTTTCTTTCATACAATAGGATTAATAATTGATAGTTGTCTAATTGACAGCTCTCAATTATTAACCTGGCTTAAAGTGACCTTTCAATTGCAAGGTCATTTTAACCCCTTATTAACCCATTCGCCACCGCTACAGGGCAATGGGAATAGACGGGCAAAGTGCCAGAAAGGGCAAATCTAATTAGAGATTTGCCCTTTCTGGGTGTCTGGGGGCAGATGTTAAGTAGCCGGGGGGGGCCAAAAATAATGGTCCCTCTCTGGGCTATTATTATCTGCCCCCACTCACTGGCTTTGTCTGTCTGGTTGCGAAAATAGGGCGGGAGCCCACGCATTTTTTTTCAGCAATTTTACACCTCATATATATATATATACATGTCATTGAATTTGTGACACATATATATATATATTTATATTTGTAGTTCATACACTTCTACATAGTATAATAGCCGCTAATTCAATTGCCGGCTTTTGTGAAAATGCAGAACCCGACATGAAATGACACTTGGTGTACATAGGGTTAACCATGTCTTTTCATGTCCTTTGCTATCTAATTTGCATAAACAATTAAATCAGACTATGTGTGCAAAATTTCACACCTGTAGGGGTTAATTAAAGGTGTAAATTCGTAGCAAAAAAGTCCGTTTTTTTTACAACGAATTTACACCTTTAATTAACCCCTACAGGTGTGAAATTTTGCACACATAGTCTGATTTAATTGTTTGTGCAAATCAGATAGCAAACGACATTAAAAGACATGGTTAACCCTATGTACACCAAGTGTCATTTCATGTCGGGTGCTTCTGTCTTTTCACTGAAGCGGCTTTACCGCAATTGAATCAGGTCTTTTACTATGTAGAAGTGTATAAACTACATATGTATATAATGTCACAATGCGTTATTATTTATGTATTCTATGTGGATTGTGTTACAGGAAGATGGTTTTTATTTGCGATATTGTTCCATAACTTACATGGACTTCGGTATCGGTATCGGTATGCCGATTTTTTAGTGATATCGCATACATCGATTGATACTTGATATCGAATATCGCTCACTTAGCTCATTCGGCGATGAGAGAAGAACACGTCATTAACTCTGGATGTTGCTGGAGCGCAAATGCACCGAAGGGTAGGATATATCTGCAAGAAAAGTGCAAAGTATCGCTATAGTTGCACACATATGAAATTATGAAATGAATGATCATTCCCTTAGGAAAATAAATGGAGTTAGCGATATTGGCAATTTAGTGACTGATAGCCGTCAGGCTTTTGTATATCAGGTCCTAACATGCCAATCCTGTTAGAGAAGTCTGTCGCTGGAAAGAATCCCTTCAGACTAACTACATCTCTGTGAGGGGTGAGACCTGTTGAATTAAACGGCTGACCACGTGGAGTGATCGTAGAAGAAAGATACTATCAAACCTCCGGACATCAACTAGTTCGTGTGAACAGGTGCAACCTGATCATCAACTATATACATACAAGAAAAAAAGGTAGCACACTGTAGCGCTATAGCTTGCAAACACGAAATATGAAAAATTATGAAAAATGAATTGCATCATTACCTTAGAAATATGAAAAATTGAGAAGTCTTAGCGCATAAGATGGCCAAATTATGTGAGTCTGATAGCCACGTCAAGGCTCTTCTCGTATATCAGGTCCTAACTAATGCCAATCCTCGCTTAGAGAAGTCTGTCTGCATGGGAACATATGAATCCTCTCTTCAGACTAAAATCTACATCTCTGTGGAGGGGTGATGAACCTGTTGTAATTAAAAAGCCTGTGACCACCAGGTGGAGTGCTCAGTAGAAGGTAAATGAATACATATCAAAAAACTGACCGGCACATCCAAACATAGATTCAGTGTGAACAGGTGCTAAACCTAGAGTCACAACTCATATACATACAAGAAAAAAAGGTAGCACACTGTAGCGCTATAGCTTGCAAACACGAAATATGAAAAATATGAAAAATGAATTGCATCATTACCTTAGAAATATGAAAAATTGAGAAGTCTTAGCGCATAAGATGGCCAAATTATGTGAGCCTGATAGCCACGTCAAGGTTCTTCTCGTATATCAGGTCCTAACTAATGCCTATCCTCGCTTAGAGAAGTCTGTCTGCATGGGAACATATGAATCCTCTCTTCAGACTAAAATCTACATCTCTGTGGAGGGGTGATGAACCTGTTGTAATTAAAAAGCCTGTGAACACATCCCGGTGGAGCGTCTCATGTGATTGAGGTCAAAATGTGAGTCAATGATCAAAAATAAACCCGGCCATGCCAAACCCATTAGATTCATGCTGGACAGGGTGCTAAACTAGAGTCATCAACTATTCTAGAAAAAAAGGTAGCACACTGTAGCGCTATAGCTTGCAAACACGAAATATGAAAAATATGAAAAATGAATTGCATCATTACCTTAGAAATATGAAAAATTGAGAAGTCTTAGCGCATAAGATGGCCAAATTATGTGAGCCTGATAGCCACGTCAAGGTTCTTCTCGTATATCAGGTCCTAACTAATGCCTATCCTCGCTTAGAGAAGTCTGTCTGCATGGGAACATATGAATCCTCTCTTCAGACTAAAATCTACATCTCTGTGGAGGGGTGATGAACCTGTTGTAATTAAAAAGCCTGTGATATATACTGGAACAGTCCTCGGGTGTTACAAAAGCCGTTTTCTCTCTCGCTGGTTTTGTTAGTGGCACCTGCCAATACCCTTTTGTGAGGTCAATGAGTGAAAATAACGTGCCTGCCCAAACCGCTCTATTAACTCATCGACCCGGGGCATGGGGTAGGCGTCAAAGTTAGAAATTCATTCAGTTTTCTGAAGTCATTACAGAACCTTAGTGTCCCATCTGGCTTTCGTATTAGGACTATTGGGCTGGCCCACTCACTCTGGGACTCTTCAATGACCCCTAACTGCAGCATCTTCTTGACCTCTTCCTTGATGGCTTGTCGCCAGGCCTCAGGCACCCGATATGGCTTTAATCGTACTTTGCCCTGCGGCTCAGTGACAATGTCATGTTGTATTAGGGAGGTACGACCAGGAAGTTCCGAAAAAACATCTGTATTTCGGCTAACAAACTCTCGGACTTCCTGAACTTGTCTGTGCGACAAAGTGTCTGATATTTTGACGGCGGAGAGGACTTCTCTTGCCTTCTCCTGAGGCAAGGAAGCCATCTGTACTGGAAATGCAGGCCGTGGACAATCCTCACCAAGCGGGTCTCTGTCTTTCCATGGTTTGAGCAGATTCACATGGTATACGTGTTCTGGCTTTCTCCCCTGGTTGGTGTACTTTATAGTTTACTGGTCCCACCTTCTCTATAATGTCGTAGGGTCCCAGCCACCTTGCAAGGAACTTACTATCCACTGTAGGCACAAGTACCAAGACCCGATCCCCAGGGTTAAAGGACCTTACCCGTGCCTCCCGGTTATACACCTGCCTCTGTGACCTTTGTGCTGATTCCATATGTTCTCGGACTAATGGTAGGACTGTCTCCATTCTCTCTTGCATTTTGGCCACATGTTCTATCACACTTTTGTGGGGAGTTGTATGGTTTTCCCAGGCCTCTTTAGCTATATCGAGTAAGCCACGGGAATGTCTGCCATATAATAGTTCAAAGGGTGAGAACCCCGTAGATGCCTGGGGCACCTCCCGCACTGCAAACATCAGGTATGGCAACAAGAGATCCCAGTCCTTAGCATCTTTAGAGACCTTTTTTTTTCAACATATTCTTCAGGGTTTTATTGAACCTTTCTACTAAACCGTCTGTTTGGGGATGATAGACCGATGTGCGCAACTGTTTAACACGTGGCAGAGTTCCTTCATGATTTTTGACATAAAGGGGGTCACCTGATCTGTTAAGATTTCTTGAGGGATTCCCACCCGAGAGAACATACCCATGAGTTCTTTTGCGATCAGTTTTGCCGAGGTGTGTCGCAGGGGAATAGCCTCAGGATACCTGGTAGCGTAATCTAGAACTACGAGGATGTGTTGATGACCCCTTGCTGATTTATTAACCATCCACACCAGATCCATAGGCTATTCTCTCAAACGGTACCTCTATAATTAGTAATGGCACCAAGGGACTCTGAAAATGAGGCTGCGGACTGGTTACCTAGCACACGGGACAAGAGTAACAATACCGTTTAACTTCTTCATAGACCCATAGCCAGTAAAACCGTTGTAGAATTCTGTCTAGGGTTTTCTTTGGTCCCAAATGTCCCCCTAGTACATGCGCATGCGCTAAGTCCATTACCAACCTCCGATATGACTGCGGTACCAGCAATTGCTCGACAATTTCCCCATGTATTTTTTCAACCCCATACAGCAAATCTTGGTTCAGCTCAAATCGGGGAAATACTTTAGCTGCCCTGGGGTGTTGGGGTTCCCCATTGACAACCAGTACATTTTTCCGGGCTCGAGTCAACGTAGGGTCCCGTAGTTGCGCCGTACCAAAATTGTCACCTGCCACATTTAAGTATGACAATTCTGGTCCCGGTGGCAAATCTTCCATCTCCCCACCTAACACTTCTATAGGAGAGGGGTTTTCCTCCTCCACCGAAGGCAAAGGTACTCCTACCGCCAGTACATCTTCCTCTGGGCCACCAGGTTCATGCCCGATTTCTGGAGAATGCAACCTGTTTGCCACTGGTGCCGACGACTGTTCTGTGGGAGGGGTAATTACAGGCCAAAGCACAGAAAATAATGGAAAATATCTCCCCATTATTAATGCTAATTAACCACCACCCCCACCTCGTGTCACCTCCTCCCCACTGGCGTGTTTATCATCACCAGGGTGGTAGGATAATGTTTTAAGTCACCATGTATACACAACACACCCATTTTCACAGCAGTATACTCGCTGATTTGGACGTGGCTGGCTCGTATTAGGGTCACTCACGAGACTCCCTGAGTCCACTAGAGCCACAGCAGGGTTACCCTCCACCTGCACTTTACACAAATGGTTCATATTGGGTCCCTCTGGTTTGACCACTGCACACTTGTGTTCTGCATAGTGAGACTGATAGTAGCCAAAGTTGTTGTCCATGGGCTCTGTCAGGTGGGGGCAAACAGCTCTCACATGTCCTGGTTGTTGGCACCGCCAACAGATTATGGGGCCCCTTTCGTTCCCCGACCCGTCCTGGGCAGCCCTCCGAGTCTCTGCTCGACGAGCTGTGGGTGAAGGTTTGTGGAATTTACTTGGTACCTTCCGGGTAGTCTCTCCCTGTATCTCCTTGGTAGCCCCATATCTTTCAATGAGGTCTACCATTTGGAGACCATCAGTAGGGGCTGCCTGTCCAAGCCATGTTTGTAGGGTGTGTGGCAAATTTCTCAAGAATTTATCAGTCACTATACGATCCAGCATAGCGCGGGGTGACAACACCTCCGGCTGCAACCACTTTTCTATCAGGTGTATCAAGTCATAATACTGTGACCGAGCTGGCTCGGAAGGGGAAAAGTTCCACTGGTGTACCCGCTGTGCCCGGACCAAAACATTTACCCCAAGACGTGCAAGTATCTCACCCTTGACCTCTCATAGTCCTCCTGTTGCTCGGGGGGTAGGTCCCTAGAGGCTTTTGCGGGTCCTGAATTAAAAAAACGGAGCCACGATCTCGGCCCACTGGTACCGGGGCAGTCTCTCCCTTTTAGCCACGCCTTCAAACATCTCCAGGTACACCTCGACGTCATCTGATTGCTCTATCTTTCGGATCGCTGTACGCACCGCTTTCCGGACATCCTGCCATCCCCGGGCAGCTCCTGCTGTCTGCGGCGCTGTGATGTGCTGCATCACTAGACTATTGGTTTCCTGTTGCTGTCGATTAAATATCTGCTGCTGCTCCATAGCCTGCTGCTGTATAGCCTGCTGCTGCTCCATAGCCTGCTGCTGTATAGCCTGCTGCTGCTCCATAGCCTGCTGCTGTATAGCCTGCTGCTGCTGCTGCATAGCCTGCTGTTGCTGCCGCATGGCCTCCTCCAGCATTTTTACTGTGTTCTCCATCTTGGGACAGTTATCCACCGGTTTTGCGTCACTTTATTTACCTAGGACATTTACTGTCATGCAGGAAAAAACAGCCTGACCTCACTGCGTTGCCCGCATTGAAGCCACCAATTGTAGGGATCCGCTCTGGTAGGCAGGGCTGGGCCGCAGTAATGAGGCAAACACACCGCCTTTTACTTCAAATTTCAGTGGTTTTAATCATGAGTTCAACAAAAAGTCCAGATAACAAAATAAGAAACAGAACATAAATCACCCCAGTTTGGAGAACCACTGGTGCCAGACTCACCCTTGCTTGGGACGGGCTTAACTAAGCGGCTGCAGGTCAGCAGAGACCGCCAGGTCCCATTCCGGGTGGTCTGGTACTCGCTTCCTGGTGCACACTGGCACACAGTAACAAAACAATCTTCCAGGCTGACTCCAGCCAAACTCCTTCCTTCCACACACCAACTACAACAGCTCCTTGTTTTATAGGCCTACTCCACACCCTCAGGTGAGGTACACATCAGATGACCAGATCACGTGACTATGACCTTATCACAGGTCCTTGTGATCATGGAAAATCCTGAGCAAACTTCAGTCTGCTAGAAGAAATATATCTCACATCCAGCAAGATCCCCTTTGGTGTACCACAGCGGCAAGAAGTCTCCTGTTCCCTACACATGCACAGAAAAACCCATGTCGAACATGCTCCAAATAGGGAAGAGCGTACCGTGTCAACCCTGAATTTGTTCAATTCAAAAGCGCATATCTGCACATGGCTAGTAGAAATGGTAACAAAAAATAAAACAGTGTTTACTTTTTTAAATTAATGCATAAATATACATTTCATAATTATCAATTAATGCTTCTTAAGGAACGTTATCTGTACCTGTAAGATAATGCAGTCAATGGATGTACGAATCATAAACATCATCATCATCATCATCCTCACGAGTTTTATTAATGACAGACATAATAAAATACACAGACTGAGGACAACTGTAACTTCACACACCATATATGAAATGGCCATCATGTAAACCTGGTAATAATGCGCAATAATAAATAATTACACCAAGAAAGTGCATCATGCATACAAACAATAGGTAGTTAGACCTGCAAGTGCTGTTGAAACAACCACAACAGATTTAAATTAATAATGCTATATAGCTATCACAGTGCATAGTTACTCATGGACAATGTCGTTCTAATACTGTACCTCAATAAAGGCAGCGTCACCCATGATGCTTGTTTGTCTTGTAGATTGTTGAAGAGGGAATTTTTTTTTTTTTTTAAAGTTCCTTTTTATTTGGATTTTCAAAAACAAAAAGGCCACATAAGGCGGTACACATCTCGGTCGCAGCCGATATGGTCATAAAATAAACATTCTAAAAGTCAAAGTAACAAGAGAACAAAAAACCGAAACTCGTTAATAATTGTAAGGAAACCCCTAACTTGTAGGATTCCTCCCGTCATCTTCCTTCTCTAACTTTGCTGTGATCCTGATTAAACTATTTCACTCGTCGCCCTTCTGTGGCGTGTATTTTTTCAAATTCTCGCCACCTTTACATGCAAATTGCCTCTTCAAACAAAGAGGACTTGTACTCTATAGCGCCACCTATTGGAAGTAGCGATCCTACAAGTCACAATCAACCCTTTAACGAGTCTTGTAATATGACTTAGGATAAAAGCCAAATCAGAATCTCCATTTGCAGACACGGTGTTTCGGACTGTTGGTCCTCGTCAGTGCAAAGTAGGAGAGATCTGATTTGGCTAGATGAGAGGCTCTGGACTGGGGTCTGGGGGGTAAGGTTACTCCTTGTGGAGAGTGACATACCAGCTCTGGCGTGTCGAGGTAAGGAGGCTTATTCGCCGTGCAATGCTCCTCTGGGAAATTTTAATATGCAAATTGCCTCTTCAAACAAAGAGGACTTGTACTCTATAGCGCCACCTATTGGAAGTAGCGATCCTACAAGTCACAATCAAACCTTTAACGAGTCTTGTAATATGACTTAGGATAAAAGCCAAATCAGAATCTCCATTTGCAGACACGGTGTTTCGGACTGTTGTTCCTCGTCAGTGCAAAGTAGGAGAGATCTGATTTGGCTAGATGAGAGGCTCTAGACTGGGGTCTGGGGGGTTAGGTTACTCCTTGTGGAGAGTGACATACCAGCTCTGGCGTGTCGAGGTAAGGAGGCATATTCGCCGTGCAATGCTCCTCTGGGAAATTTTAATATGCAAATTGCCTCTTCAAACAAAGAGGACTTGTACTCTATAGCGCCACCTATTGGAAGTAGCGATCCGACAAGTAACAATCAACCCTTTAACGAGTCTTGTAATATGACTTAGGATAAAAGCCAAATCAGAATCTCCATTTGCAGACACGGTGTTTCGGACTGTTGGTCCTCGTCAGTGCAAAGTAGGAGAGATCTGATTTGGCTAGATGAGAGGCTCTGGACTGGGGTCTGGGGGGTAAGGTTACTCCTTGTGGAGAGTGACATACCAGCTCTGGCGTGTCGACCACCTTTACATTCATTTCTCCGATCATGTTAAAATATAAGGCTTTCCTCAATATCACCATGATCGTTCATCATGATCACTTGTTTACTCATTAACGCTGTAATATGTTGAGGAATGTGATTTGCTTTCACTAGTCGTGCTAATAGTATCCCTGATTTGCTACCATAACGATATAGATCGGCTCTATAATTCAAATTACTGGTTCTCTCGCGTTGATCTACCCATAGGTCAAAGTCAGCCTTAGCCTGCTTCCATCTATTTTTATCCTGTGTCCATGAAGTTGTCATACTAGGCCTCTGCCTACACCCTCCTTAACCCTGTGCTCCAACACCGCCAGTTGTTGCTCAGAAGTGCTGTTAGCACAGTCAACACTTGCTCCTGTGTTACTGGGGTTCAGTAATGTCAGCTGTTCCCCTGCTGTGTGTACGGCAAAAAGTCCTGCTGCCTCCACCCTCTTCTCTTCTCATCCCTGGGCTCCAACACCGACAGTTGTTGCTCGGAAGTAATTGGCAGGGGTACTGACTCCTGCCTAGCCTGGTTACAGCACGACAGCTGTTTCCTGGCAGTGTCAACGTCAATTAGCCTACAATAAGTTGTCCTGTCGTGTTGCTTTCGGATTAGCCGACTGTATGGTGCCTGCAGTTTAGGTGATTCCTATGTGTGCTGTGTGATAAGTAAATAAAGGCTGTTTCCGTTGTGACAATAGGACAAGCACCGACTGTAGGACTGTGTGATTCGGTAACTGTGGACGGCTTGCGGCCTGTCAAATTACATTTTCATGGGTGCCTTCTGCTACCCGTCCGGGTTCCAGTACCGTCAACTGGTTCTCCGTAGTGCCTTTGGCCTAGGTGCCTCCATCTCGGTATCCGAGTTCCAGCAACGTCTGCTGGTCCTTGGTAGTGCTTTGGAGCACAGGTACCTCCTGCTTAGTAACCGTGTCCCAGTAACGTCAGCTAGTCCTCGGTTGTGCCATTGGCTCTTTTCCTTCTGCTGCCCCTCTGGGTTCCAGCACAGTCAGCTGGTCCTCGTTACTTCCATTGTCTCTTGTACCATCTGATACCCGTCCGGGTTCCAGTAACGTCAGCTGGTTCTCGGAAGTTAGTCAGCCTTCTTGTACCTTCAGCTACATTTACAAATTGAATATTTTTTAAATGTTTTGTTGGGTAATCACTATGGATCTCCAACAATGAAGACGACGACCCTGATGACCACCCCGAAGAAGATGACGACCACAAGGACGACGAGCATCAAGCCAACCAGCCTGAACACCATCACAAAGAAGAAATAAAAGATTACCCAGAAGAAGATCACCAACAGGACAAAGAAGGTTAAGACAAACTACAAGATACAGAACAAGAGACAGAAGAACAATAAGCAGAAGATGAAAAAGCATAACAGCATGAAGTATAAGACCAAAATGAAGAGCAAAATATATGCTCTATCGGCCTTTCGATAATTCGTTTAGATATTTTCGTCTTATCGAATACCGGAATCGGATTTGTCACTGTCACTGTGAGTGTCCGTCGGTCGGGTCTGTCAGGAGTCAGCGGCACTTACCTGGCAGAAGATCTCCGGCGGTCACGTCCTGGACTGCTTGATGGCCGCCATTATCTTCTCCCTGGCGGTCACATGCAGTTTTTTCGCGATAACTGCAGTGACTGCAGGGTAATCCCGGCCGTAAACCAGTCCGATGACGTCACCGCCGGGGAAGCAGGTAATCAGCTGTGCTGCGCCGGGATTCTGATGTAGCAGAGCTGGATCGTCGTGGGACACTCGTTACTATGGACTGCGTCGGTCAGGTGGTATACTTTTTTTTTTTTTTCATTTTTTTACAGGAGATCGATGGCGTCGCAGGATGAGACTGTAATAAAAGTAATGAAAACTGTGTTTTTTTTTTTTTATTAAATTAAAAAACTTTTTTATAAACATTCACCCGTCCAGGTACATAAACAATTTAACTATTTATCAACAATTTAACTATTTACATACAGGGACCCTGTCCGGGTTATTTATACTTCTTTGGCAGGGGTGTTCCAGGTACCACCTGGTACTCTTCTGATGCTTGCCAAACATCCGAGGCACCAAGGACCACCAGGACCTGATGACGTCGTGTGGCCTGTACAGTCAAGTCGTGACCCGCTATCTGGGTCTGTGTGGCCACCTCTTTCATCTCCCTCCGGGTCTGGAACCCTATGTCCCGGACTGAACGAACCCCAGGGGGCCTAACAGGCGCCGGGTACGGGCCAGCTATACTTATCATGTCCATAGCTGGGGCTGCTGAGGAGACCACTGAGGGAGGCTTGGGAGATTTACGGCGTGGGGTGGGCACTTTTGCAGAGGCCTGGATGTGGGAGGCTGAAGGCTCCGAGGGTCTCACAGGTTCCTGACACACTGGGGAGTAGGGGTCGCACCTGGTAACATTTAGGGCGTACCATCCATTGTAACCCCAGTGTCGGGTGTAAGTCACCAAGTCTCCTGGCAACAGGTCCCTCCCCGGTGTCCTTCTGGGAGGTGAGCCTCCACGTCCCGCCGGTTCACAAAGACTTCTAAATAAAGTCCAGGCTCCTTGATGAAGCCCCAACCACCTTTCAATTTAAAGCTCCGTACTGCACCCTTACGCCGCGGCTCACACAGGGTTCCTTTATCCTTTCTCATCCGGTCCTTATCTGCCCGGTCCTTCTCCAGGTGACGTTGGCGAAGTTTTAGGGTTTCTCGCTGCTCCCTTTGTCGCTCTGCTTCCCGCTCCCAACGTCTCCACTCTTCCTCCTGACGCCGGTTGTAATTCTCCTCCACCAGCTGCTCCATGTCTCCACCACTCCACTGCAGCTTACAGTGTCTGGTTTGCGGCAGCTCTCCTGTCGCCCCCCAGTCCTGGCGGCGCTCCCCTGCGGAGGAAGCAGACGGCTCTAAATCAGATGACAGTCGGGGCTCCGGTACAGGCAGGTAGTGCTCTGGTGCCTGCGCAGCCTCCTCCATGAGGACGGGTGTCGCTTCTTCTGTCTCAGCGACGGGGGCAGACAGCGGGATCTGGGGTGCTGACGGTGCTGCGGTTTTTGCAGGAACGGGTGCCTCCACTGCGACAACGTCAACCGGATCACATTGCAAGGACTCCTCTACTAAAACGGGTGCCTCACCTTCCGGTACAGACACTTCAGGTAAGAGGGATTGGCGCCGCTCCAAGTTTAGTTTTAGGGCACGCCAGCTCGCTTCCATCCTGGTGACCTCCTCCCGGTGCCGGGCCAGGCCTCTTAGGGTATCCGCCGCTTCTTGCAGCGTATGAGGGTTTCCAGGCCGGATGCCCAACGGTGGTTCCGTGGCGATCGGGTCGCTTCCGTGGGGGGAGAGCTCTGACTGCTCCATCCCTTCACACTTCTGCTTGTGTCCATTAGCCATCTCTGCCAAGTCACATGTGTCATTAGCATCTGGAGAGGGCCCCTCTTTTGTAGGGAGGCGGGACCTTCGTGTTAGTTTCCACACACTGAGGAGGATGAGGAGGCGGAACTGAAGAGCTGTGGGGCACGATCTTACATTGCAGTACCATTTAGAGCCATCGTTTTCGCGTCACTGAGTGAGTGTACAGTACACCCATGAAGAGCACGCCCTTCTTCTTCACCAGTGCCTCGTCGTGACGCAGATATGGCGGAAAAATGGCAAATACATTCTCTGATGATTTTAGCAATTCTCAAGCACAAAACCAGTTCAATTCAGGCACACAGGACTCGCTTATAGCGAGCTACAGAATCCTGTTCGTGACGCCCAAGTTGAGTCGCACAGAGCCAGAGGTTTTGGGGGTACTCGGCACCGAGCCCGTCGACTTCTATGGGGTATGTCACGGCTTTACCCGGCAATTGAATCAGAGTCTATTTTACTATGTAGAAGTGTATAAACTATAAATATATGTATATATATGTCACAATGACATGTATATATATATATGTATTCTATGTGTGTATATTTTGTGTTTACAACGTAAGAAAGGGTTTTTTTTGTTGCGATATTTTGTTCCCATAGACTTACATGGGACTTCCGCTATCGAAATCGGATATCGACGATATTTAGTGCTATCGGCGATACAATTTCGATACGATATTTTTAGATATCGAGCACTATCGCTCAACACTAATGAAGAATAATTTGATGAAAAAGATGATGCTGCTGAAGATTATGAAGGAGAAAGTGTGTCAAAAGTTAAAAAGGTGAAGAGCATGGAAGTTGTGAAACATACATATTTGCCAAAATAGAAAAAAGGTTAACAACATTGTCAATTTGTTCGTCAATCCGAACATCTTTACAAAAAAAAATATTAATGCTATTCCATTTGATTTGGTTAAATATCTATGCCTTTAATGTCTCCTCAACCTCCCCCAATACATTCTACATTACTCTTTGTTGTTTTCCTTCATGTACAATTAACCAACAAGGCAAGAATGGGCTTTTTTTAATTCCAATATTTTTTTCCCATAGACTTACATTGGATTTCCGGTATCGGTATCGGGTATCGCCGATATTTCTTGTGTATCGGCGATACCATTCCGATCCGATACTTTTGGATATCGGAAAGTATCGCTCAACTCTAATCACAAGAGGTGGATGATGATGAGGCACAATTGCCAGAAAGTCATGAGGAGGAGCAGGGTGTGGAAGTGGAAGACGAGGTGGTGGAAGATACACCAACATAATGGAAGTTGGCAGTACAGCTGTTAGGTCTTCTCGAGTCTGTTTTTTTTTTAAACAATCTGCTGATAACCCCAACAAAAGGCCATTTGCACCACCTGCCAGGCCAGCATCAGCATGGGTAGCAAAACTACCATCCTGACCACCACCAGCATGATCAGGCACAAGGCAGCAAAGCACCCTACTTGTGGACCGAACCCCAGGGTCCAGGAACAGTGTCTGCGGGTGACACGACTGTTTATTCCACTGTTGTGCATGCAAGCCAATCTCCTGTCCATGGTGTATACGAAGATGCCTCTTGCCCTGCACTGGTCATTCCACACACTCAACTAGCACCATAAGCAAGCACATCCACGTCCTTTCCAGAGCTCAGTGTTCAATTGTAATACCCAAGTCCTTGCTTTCCGCAACCTGTTGGCGGCGGCCATCCCTCGGTACTTGGTCCTCAGCCACCACTATTTCTCCCTTTGTGCCGTCCCTGCATTACACAAGCATGTGTCCCACAACATTAGCCATGCACTCAACAATGCAGTTACTGGGAAAGTACACCTTACCATGGACATGTGGACAAGTACTTGTGGGCAGGAATGGTACATCTCGCTGACGGCACACTGTGTTAACATAGTGGAAGCTGGGACCCAGTCGGACCTTGGGATGGAACATGTCCTCCCGACTCCGAGGATTGCGGGCCCTAGGTCAATAAGGGTTGCCTCAACAGTCAACAGCTCCTGCACATCATCCTTATCCTCCTCCACTTCAGCCTCCATCTACAAAAGGACCACATCAGTCACAAGCTGGAATCACTGCAGCACTGCCTCAGCCAATCGGCAACAGGCTGTGCTGAAGCTAATATGCTTAGGTGACAAACAGCACAATGCTGAAGAGTTGTGGACAGCTCTGAAAGAGCAGGCAGATCTGTGTCTTACAACGTTAAATGTACAGCCAGGCATGGTCGTGTGTGATATTGGCCGTAAAATGATGGAGGCGAGGTAAGCTCACAGATGTACCATGCCTGGCCCATGTGCTTAACCTCATGTGTTGTGAACGTTTTGGAAATGACTTCAGAGTTGGGGCTTCCTCTGGTGGTTGCTGAGGGTATTGAACCAGTGTTGAATAGTAGAAGTCCATCACCTTCGAGCGATGACTGGCAATCAGGAGAGACGGACTGGGCTGATGTAAGTGAGCTGCCTTCTAATGATCCTTGCCGGTGATCAATTGTTGTTTCCTGGTTCATTTGGAAGTCAGCTGGTGTCTTGCCTTCGTCTGGTACTTTCAGATAATTTATTTGCTGCTTGTTTCTATTGTGTTTACTATTTCCATTTTTTGCCTGCACTTTTGTGGGTGGTTAGCTGGGTTCCCTCCAGGGGCCTGTGCTACTCTCTGTTTTTTAGTAGCCACTGTTTATTTGTTCAATTGCTCTGTCCCTGCTATTTGAGTGGCTGCGGGTTAGCCACCTGTTCACACCAGGGATCTGATTTAGCGGGTGGCGAGATCGTGTGATCTCAGCATTTTTGAAATCAGAAGTGTTGGAAGTTTTTCTTGGGTTTTGCTGGGTTGCAGATATTATTCTGTCCTGTCCTGTCCTATCTAGGCAGTGTTTGGCCCCAGTGTTTGCTTACTCTATTTTCTGCCTGCATTTGTATTTTGACTTGTCTAACCGCCATTATATGTATGGGAGCTACCTATTCCTTTGGGGCTCTACTCCGGGGCAGTTAGCTTTCCTGTTTCTATCTTTAGGTGTAGCTAGCTCTCTGGCTGTGCCGAGGAGTCTAGGTCACCGTAGGTATGTCCCACGGCTGCTTCTAGTTGTGCGGTAAGTTTAGGGATCTGCAACCCATTAGTTCCCATCCTCTCTGGGTGTTCGGCTGCCTTGGCTGTTTTTTGCTCCTGTCCTCCTCAGCTACCAAATCACAACAGAATCACCGGCCATACTGAAAATTCTATGGTACTCAACAGAAGGGAAAAATAGTAACAAAAAAAAAAGAAAAGTTTTCAGAATTTTTTTTTTTGTGTATTTATTCATCTTTATCTCTGGGGGCTGCAGGAGGAGTTTTTTTTTCTGCAATGGAAATCAAGCATTTGTCTGATCGTATGGAGCAGCTTGCTGCTAAAGTTCGGGGTATTTCTGTCTATCTCACTCAGTCGTCTGCTGTAGAACCTAAGATCACTACTCCAGTTTTATTTTTTGGGAATCGGTCTAAATTTTTGAATTTTAAAAATAACTGTAAGTTGTTTTTTGCCCTGAAATCTAAGTCCTCGGGGAACGCAGCACAGCAGGTTCAAATTGTCATCTCCCTGTTGTGCTGTGACTCTCAGGATTGGGCCTTTTCCCTGACACCTGGGGATCCTGTTTTGACTGATGTTGATGTGTTTTTTCAGGCTTTGGGGTTGTTGTACGATGAACCTATTGTTACTGATCAAGCTGAGAAAACCTTGTTGGCATTGAATCAGGGTCAGGAGGTCGCAGAGCTATATTGTCAGAAATTCCGAAAGTGGGCAGTCCTTACTAAATGGAATGATGATGCCCTGGCAGCTCTTTTTCGGAATGATCTGGCAGAGACTGTAAAGGACGTTATTGTGGGATTTCCTGTTCCCTCTGGTCTCAATGACTCTATGTCATTAGCTATTCAAATTGACAGACGTTTGCGTGAGCGTAGAAATATGCGAGAGGTGGTGATGCCTTGAGGGCCGGCCCCTGGGCCCATGCAGTGTGATGGAGTGGTTTCTGGGACTCAGCGTCGAGAGTTTCGAAGGTGTAATGAGTTGTGCTTCTATTGTGGAGACGCTTCTCATACTATTTCCGTCTGCCCTAAGCGGGGAAGACGTTTTGCGCGATCAGTTGTATTGGGTAATGTTCAGACTAAATTTCTTTTGACTGTTACCTTGATTTGCTCCGTGTCCACATTTTCGGCTCAGGCTTTTGTTGATTCAGGAGCAGCTCTAAACCTGATGGATTTTGATTTTGCCAAACGTTGTGGTTTTCCCATGGTACCCCTGCGGAGGTCTATTCCTTTGCTGGGTATTGTTCCACCCCTTTGGTGGAGAATAAACCCCAGTTTTCGACCCAGGTGGTGATGCGGGTTGATCCGGACCACCAAGAGAATTGCAAATTTTTGGTGTTACATAATTTACATGACATTATTGTACTGGGTTTTCCTTGGTTACAGACTCATAATCCTGTTTTGAATTGGAAGTCTGTGCCTGTGGTCAGTTGGGGTTGTCAATGTGTTCGTAATGACACTCCTGTTTTTTCTACCTCTCCCCAGTCTCAAGATGTCCCTGACTATTTGGCTGATTTTTCTGATGTGTTTAGTGAGAGTAAGTCTGCGTCCTTACCTCCTCATAGGACTTATGATTGCGCTATTGAGTTGGTACCCGGTTGTAAATTTCCCAAGGGTCGGCTCTTCAATTTATCGGTACCCGAGCATGATGCTATGCGATCTTATATCAAAGAATCTTTGGAGAAGGGTCATATCTGACCATCCTCTTCACCCTTGGGCGCCGGCTTTTTCTTTGTGGCCAAAAAGGATGGTTCATTGAGGCCATGTATTTACTATCGTCTCCTTAATAAGATCACTGTTAAATATCAGTATCCGTTACCCCTGATTTCTGATTTATTTTCCAGAGTGAAAGGTGCCAGTTGGTTTACCAAGCTTGACCTTAGGGGGCGTATAATCTTATTCGCATCAAGCACGGAGATGAATGGAAGATGGCGTTTAATACCCCTGAGGGGAATTTTGAGTACCTAGTGATGCCTTTTGGGCTCACTAATGCCCCTTCCGTCTTCCAGTCTTTCATGAACGATATTTTCCGGGAATTGGTGGCTAAGTTTCTGATCGTTTATTTGGACGATATTTTGATATTTTCCAATGACTGGGATTCTCATGTGGAACATGTTCGGATGGTATTCCGGATTTTGAGAGAGAATGTTTTATATGTTAAGGGATCGAAATGTCTCTTTGGCGTACAGAAGGTTTCGTTTTTGGGATTCATTTTGTCTCCGTCTGCTATTGAAATGGACCCGGTCAAGGTTCAGGCCATTTGTGATTGGGTTCAGCCCACTTTCTTGAAGGCTCTTCAGAGATATTTGGGTTTTGCTAATTTCTACCGTAAATTTATAAGTAGTTTCTCTGGTATTGTGAAACCACTGACTGATTTGACCAAAAACGGTTCTGATGTGGTGAATTGGTCTCCTGATGCAGTTTCTGCGTTTAAGGAGCTCAAGAGGAGATTCACTTCTGCTCTTGTTCTACGGCAATCTGATGTTTCTCTACCATTTCAGGTGGAGATAGATGCTTCTGAGATTGGTGCAGGAGCCGTTTTGTCCCAAAGGGATCATGTAACATCTAAGATTAACCCTTGTGTCTTCTTCTCCCGAAAGTTTTCCCAGCTGAACGTAATTATGATGTGGGGAATCTGGAATTATTGGCTATGAAGTGGGCGTTCGAAGAGTGGAGACATTGGTTGGAGGGAGCCAGACATCAAGTTGTGGTCCTCACTGACCAGAAAAACTTGATCTATCTCGAATCAGCCAAGCGACTGAATCCCAGAAAGGCCAGGTGGGCCTTGTTTTTCACGCGTTTTAACTTTGTGGTTTCCTTCCTCCCGGGTACTAAGAAAATTAAGACGGATGCCCTCTCTAGGAGTTTCCTTGTGGATTCTATTGATGTGACTGAGCCTGCGGCCATTGTGAGGGAGGGTTTCGTTAATTCTGCTATCTCACCTGATTTGAGACTGGCCCTGGAACAATTTCAGCAGATAAACCTGAACGTTGCCCTGTGGGGAAATTGTATGTCCCAGACCAATGGAGAGAAAAAGTTATGTCTGAAGTCCATTGCTCTGCATTGGCTGGTCATCCCAGTATTTTTAGTACTAGAGATTTGGTGAGTCGGTCCTTTTGGTGGCCTACTTTATCTCGTGACATCAGGAACTTTGTGCAGTCCTGTGGGACTTGTTCTCGGTCCAAACCTTGCTCTCTCTAGTGGATTGTTAATGCCATTGCCTGTGCCCAAGAAGCCATGGACCCATATCTCTATGGATTTTATTTCCGACCTCCCTGTCTCTCAGAGAATGACCGTTATCTGGGTGATCTGTGATAGGTTTTCCAAGATGATCCATCTTGTGCCACTGCCGAAGTTGCCATTCTCTTCCGAGTTGGTGCCCTTGTTTTTCCAGCAGGTGGTTCGGTTGCACGGCATTCCATAGAACATTGTGTCTGATAGAGGAGTCCAATTTGCTTCCAGATTTTGGAGGACATTTTGTTCTAAACTAAGAATTCGGCTGTCTTTCTCCTCTGTGTTTCACCCTCAGACCAATGGGCAGACCGAGAGAACAAACCAGACCTTGGAGACTTATTTGAGATGTATTGTGTCTGCTGATCAGGATGACTGGGTCTCTTTTTTGCCTTTGGCTGAATTTGCTCTGAATAATAGGGCTAGTTCTGCCACCTTGATGTCTCCTTTCTTCTGCAATTTTGGGTTTCATCCTCGGTTTTCTTCGGGGCAGGTGGAGACTTCTGTCTGTCCGGGTGTTGACTCTATGGTGGAGAGAATGCAGCAGATTTGGGATCAAGTAGTGGATAAATTGTCTTTCTCTCAGGAGAGGGCCCAGTGGTTTACCAACCGGCATAGGTCTGATGGTCCTCGGTTTGAAGTGGATGACTTGATTTGGTTGTCCTCAAAGAATATACCTATGAAGATTGCGTCTCCAAAGTTTAAGTCTGGGTTCATTGGACCTTATAGGATCTTGGAAGTCCTTAATCCAGTTTCTTTTCGTTTGGCTCTTCCAGGGACGTTTAAGATTCATAACGTCTTCCACAAATCTTTATTGAAAAGGTTTATCGAACCAGTGGTTCCTATAGCTGCGCCTCCTGAGCCTGTCTTGGTTGAGGGCAATCAGGAGTATGAAGTGGAGAAGATATTGGATTCTTGTTTGGCTAGACAGAGACTCCAGGACTTGGTTAACTGGAAAGGTTATGGTCAGGAGGACAATTCTTGGGTGTTTGCTTCTGACATTCATGCAGAGAGACTGGTTCGTGCCTATCATCGAGCTCATCCTGATCGGCCTGGTGGTGCATGTGAGGGTTCGGTGACCCCTCCTCAAGGGGGGGTACTGTTGCGAACGTTTTGGAAGTGACTTCTGAGTTGGGGCTCCCTCTGGTGGTTGCTGAGGGTTTTGAACCAGTGTTGAATAGTAGAAGTCCGTCACCTGCGAGTGATGACTGGCAATCAGGAGAGACGGACTGTGCTGATATAAGTGAGCTGCCTTCTAATGATCCTCGACGGTGATCAATTGTTGTTTCCTGGTTCATTTGGAAGTCAGCTGGTGTCTTGCCTTCGTCTGCTAGTTTCAGATAAGTTATTTGCTGCTTGTTTCTATCGTGTTTGCTATTTCCATTTTTTGTCTGCACTTTTGTGGGAGGTTAGCCGGGTTCCCCTCCAGGGGCCTGTGCTACTCTCTGTTTTTAAGTAGCCACAGTTTATTTGTTCAATTGCTCTGTCCCTGCTATTTGAGTGGCTGTGGGTTAGCCGCTTGTTCACACCAGAGATCTGATTTAGCGAGTGGTGAGATCGTGTGATCTCAGCATTTTTTAAATCAGAAGTGTTGGAAGTTTTTCTAGTGTTTTACTGGGTTGCTGATAGTATTCTGTCCTGTCCTATCTAGGCAGTGTTTGGCCCCAGCATTTGCTCACTCTATTTTCTGCCTGCGTTTGTATTTCGTCTTGTATGTATGGGGACTGCCTATTCCTTTGAGGCTCTACTCTGGGGCAGTTAGCTTTCCTGTTTCTATCTTTAGGTGTAGCTAGCTTTCCGGCTGTGCCGATGAATCTAGGTCACCATAGGTATGTTCCACGGCTGCTTCTAGTTGTGCGGTTAGTTTAGGGATCTGTTATGGTAGCTGAGGAGGCAGGAGCAAAAAACCGCATAGGCAGCCTAACACCAGAGATGTTGGAAACTAATAGGTTGCAGACCCCTAAACTAACCGCACAACTAGAAGCAGCCGTGTAGCGTACCTACGGTGGTCCTAGACGCCTCGGCACAGCCGGAGAGATAGCTATACCTGAAGATGGAAAGAGGAAAGCTAACTGCCCCGGAGTAAACCCCAAAAGAGTAGGAAGCCCCCAAACATATAATGGTGGTTAGACAAGATGAAAATACGAACACAGACAGAAAATAGATTGAGCAAACGCTGGGGCCCAAAACTGTCTAGATAGGACAGCACAAGAGAGAATACTTTCTGCAACCCAGAAAAACCCTAGGAAAAACTCCAACACTTCTGAATCCAAAAACACTGAGACCACATGGTCTCGACCACCTATATCAGATCTCTGGTGTGGACACGTAGCTACCCAGCAGAAAAATATCACAAGAACTGAGCAAATGAACAAATACAAAAAACGAACGGAGACCAGCCAAAGCCCCCCATAGGGGACCCGGCTGAAGACAAAAAGCAATGCAGCAAAAAGCAAGGAATTCAAACCACAGTAAAAAAAACTGAAAGAGACTTATCTGAACACAAGCAGGAGACAGCAGGTAAGCAAGCTGAATTCCAAACTAAACCAGGAAGCACAATTGATCACCGGCGAGGATCATGGGAGTTCAGCTCACTTATATCAGGCCAGTCAGTACCACCTGACACCCACTCATTATCTGTGTGTGTAGGAATCTTGGTATTCAAGATATGTTCAATATCCTCAGCAACCACCAAAGGGAGCTTCATCTCCGACGTTGTCTCCAAAATGTTCACAAAAGTACCCCCCTTGAGGAGGGGTCACCGAACCCTCACTTGTGCCAACAGGACGATCAGGAAGAGCTCGGTGATAGGCACGGACCAGTCTTTCAACATGAATGTCAGAAGCAAACACCCACGAATTGTCCTCCTGACCATAGCCTTCCCACTGCACCAAGTACTGGCGTCTCCGCCTAGCCAAACGAGAATACAATATCTTCTCAACCACATACTCCAAATTGCCCTCAACCAAAACAGGATCAGGAGGCGCAGCCATAGGAACCACTGGCTCGACAAATCTCTTCAATAAAGATTTGTGAAATACGTTGTGAATCTTGAATGTTCCTAGAAGAGGCAAACGGAAGGAAACGGGATTAATAATCTCCATGATCTTATAAGGTCCAATGAACCATGGCTTAAATTTTGGAGACGCAACCCTCATAGGGATATTTTTTTTGAGGATAACCAAACCAAGTCACCCACTTTAAATCGAGGACCATCAGTCCTGTGCCGGTTGGCAAACAGCTGGGCCTTCTCCTGAGAGAGAGACAGCTTATCCACCACTTGATCCCAAATCAGCTGCATTCTCTCCACAATAGAGTCAACACCAGGACAGACAGAAGCCTCCACCTGCCCTGAAGAAAATCGAGGATGAAACTCTGAATTGCAGAAAAATGGAGACATCAAGGTGGCAGAACTAGCAATATTATTCAAAGCAAACTCAGCCAAAGGCAAAAAAGATACCCAATAATCCTGACCAGCAGACACAAAACATCTCAAATAAGTCTCCAAGGTCTGGTTTGTTCTCTCAGTTTGTCCATTGGTCTGAGGGTGGAACGCAGAGGAAAAAGACAGCTGAACTCCCAGTTTGGAACAAAAAGTCCACCAAAATCTGGAAACAAACTGGACTCCTCTGTCAGACACAATGTTCTCTGGAACGCCATGCAAACAAATCACCTATTGAAAAAACAAGGTCACAAACTCGGAGGAGGATGGCAACTTAGGTAGTGGCACAAGATGTATCAACTTGGAAAACCTATCACACTGCATGGGCTCAGGGGCTGGCCCGCAAGGCATCACAATCTCACGCATATTTCTACGCTCGTGCAGACGACTGTCAACTTGAATAGCTAATGATATAGAGTCATTGAGACCAGAGGGGACAGGGAATCCCACCATAACATCCCTTAAAAGTCTCTGCCAGACCCTTTTGAAAAAAGAGCTGCCAGAGCATCATCATTCCATTTAGTAAGGACTGCCCACTTTCTGAATTTCTGACAATACAGCTCAGCGGCTTCATGACCCTGATTCAATGCCAACAAGGTTTTTTCAGCTTGATCAGTAACATTAGGTTCATCGTACAATAACCCCAGAGCCTGAAAAAACTCATCAACATCATTCAAAATAGGATCCCCAGGTGTCAGGGAAAAGGCCCAATCCTGAGGGTCACCGCACAACAGGAAGATGACAATTTGAACCTGCTGCGTTGTGTTCCCTGAGGATATAGGCTTCAAAGCAAAAAACAACTTACAGTTATTTTAAAAAGTCAAAAACTTAGAATGGTCCCCCAAAAATAAATCCGGCAGAGGGATCCTAGGTTCCACAGCAGGCAATCCAGCAAGATAGATAGCAATACTCCGAACTTCAGAAGCAAGCTGCTTCACACGATCGGACAAATGCTTGACCTCCATTGTGGAAAAATTTCCTCCTCAGCCCCCAGAGAAAAAGAGGGAAAAAATGCAACAAACAGGAAAAAAAAAATTTCTGACATCTCTGACAACTTTTTTTTTTCTTTATTATTTTTCCCTTCTATTGAGTACCATAGAATTTTCAGTATGGCCAGTGATTCTGTTGTGTTATGGTAGCTAAGGAGGCAGGAGCAAAAAACCGCATAAGCAGCCTAACACCAGAGAGGTTGGAACCTAATAGGTTGCAGACCCCTAAACTAACCGCACAACTAGAAGCAGCCATCGAGCTTACATACTGTGGTCCTAGACGCCTCGGCACAGCCAGAGAGATAGCTATACCTGAAGATGGAAAGAGGAAAGCTAACTGCCCGGAGTAAACCCCAAAAGAGTAGGAAGCCCCCAAACATATAATAGCAGTTAGACAAGATGAAAATACGAACACAGACAGAAAATAGATTGAGCAAATGCTGGGGCCCAAAACTGTCTAGATAGGACAGCACAAGAGAGAATACTTTCTGCAACCCAGAAAAACCCTAGGAAAAACTCCAACACTTCTGAATCCAAAACACTGAGACCACACGGTCTCGACCACCTATATCAGTTCTCTGGTGTGGACAAGTAGCTACCCAGCAGAAAAATATCACAAGAACTGAGCAAATGAACAAATACAAAAAACGAACGGAGACCAGCAAAGCCCCCCATAGGGGACCCGGCTGAAGACAAAAAGCAATGCAGCAAAAAGCAAGGAATTCAAACCACAGTAAAAAAAAACTGAAAGAGACTTATCTGAACGCAAGCTGGAGACAGCAGGAAAGCAAGCTGAATTCCAAACTAAACCAGGAAGCACAATTGATCACTGGCGAGGATCATGGGAAATCAGATCACTTTTATCAGGCCAGTCAGTACCACCTGACACCCACTCTTTATCTGCGGGTGTAGGACTCTTGGTATTCAACATAGGTTCAATACCCTCAGCAACCACCAGAGGGAGCTTCAGCTCAGAAGTCGTCTCCAAATTGTTCACAACAGGGATCTGCAACCCATTAGTTCCCAACCTCTCTTGGTGTTCGGCTGCCTTGGCTGTTTTTTGCTCCTGTCCTCAGCTACAAAATCATAACACTCATGGTTCAACGGTTTCTCAAAACCTACCAGGAGCTGCCGGATCTGCTTGTTAAAATACGCTGCCTGTGTGCCCATTTTATAATGTCAACTACAGCTTCTGCCGCCCTTGCCATGCTTCAGCAGCGTTTGCAGCTTCTGGCTCACAGACTGTTGTGTGATGTCCCCACACATTGGAACTCTACACTGCAGATGTTGGGAAGGATTTGTGAGCAGAAGAGGGCAGTTGTTGACTACCAGCATCAACAAGGCCATTGGTATTCAGTTTAAACTCTACACATAAGTCCTCAGGAGTGGATATGGATGTCAGACATATGTACCATCCTCCAAAACTTTGAGGACTCCAACAAGAGCGATGATGTCATAATTAGCGTCACCATCCCGCTTCTCTATCTTCTGAACGCTTTCTGCTTACAAAGAAAGAGGATGCATTGCAGGCGGAGCACGATGAGATGGCGCAAGGACCATACAGGGTGACTACACACAGCCCAGCCTCATTTCATCCCAACGTGGATTGGGTGACATTGAGGAGAAGGAGGAAGAACAGGAACTAGTTTCATGCGCTAAAGATGGTACTACCTGCACAACTGTCATACCGTCTGTTCAGCATGGATGGCCTGAGGACAAAGAGGATGAGGAGGAGAGCATGATCAGTCATCCTCTTGGTGAAGACACAGAAGTCTTGCCTGTTGGTAGTCTGGCACGCATAGCTGATTTTATGTTACACTGCCTTTCCCGTGACCCTCGCATTCTCAAAATTTTGGGTGACAATCATTACTGGTTGGTGACACTTCTAGACCCATGCTACAAGGAGAAATTTCCATCTCGGACAGGTCTACTAAATGGGGCAGTACCAGGAGACCCTTGTTGCAGAATTATTAAATAATTCCCACCTGAAGACGCTGGCGGCAGAGGTCACAGTTTATTGGAAAACCAAGGAGTGCAGGCAAGAGAGACGCAACTCTAATCCAGCAGAGGCAGGGGAACACTGTCAAAGTTCTGGGAGCGTTTTCTCAGAACCTTCCATCACACAGGTCCTGAGACGCAGGGTACTCTCACAAGAAGTGCAAAGTTTGGGAAGATGCTGAGGGAGTACCTTGCTGACCGTACCAACGTCTTCTGTGATTTCTCTGTGCCTTATAATTATTGGATATCCTAGCTGGACACGTGGCATGAACTGGATCTATATGCCTTGGGAGTCCTTGCCTGCCCTGCAGCTAACATTTTGTTAGAGCGGGTTTTTAGTGCCACTGGTGGAGTTATATCTGATAAGCACATCCCCTAGCAACTGAAATTGCTGACAGGCTGACTCTTATAAAAATGAACAAGTAAAAACCAAAAGGAGAGTAATCACCTGCGCTAGTATGCCAATGAGTACACCGCCAACCAAAAAGAAAGGGTTATTTTAGCAATGTAGGTACCTGAATTGCAGAATAGGAGATGCCAAAAACGATGTGGATATGGTGTAGTAAGGATAGCTGCCACTGAAGGAACAATTAAAACGATTATATATATGTTAGCTAGTAATCCATTAATTAGTGTACAAGGCACTTTTGATGATGGCAAATTAGTACTTGCATAAATATTAAATACTTCAATAAAAGGTGGAATGTGACCTTGCACTTTAGTTCCTTTGTTAATAGATTTATATTAGGTGGCAGGTTAATATATAAATATATCGACACTTACTTGATTATCGTTGGTGATATAGTGGAGAATGGATACTTAGTTATTTTTCTTGTGCCTTAGGTACCTACATTGCTAAAATAAACCTTTCTTTTTGGTTGGGGGTGTACTCATTGGCATACTAGCGCAGGTGATTACTCTCCTTTTGGTTTTTACATTATTAGAATATTGTCTGCAGGTCTGCACAGAGCCTGTTGTACTCACCAGCAGATCTATGCCCCCAGTGTTCCATATTCCGGATCCTTCTTGGTGGTAAGCACCTGTGCACTGTACATCTTTAAAAATGAACAAGTGCTGGATTGGGCCAGACTTCTCAACACCACCGAATGATAGCAGCATAACATAAACTCAAATACAGTGTCTTTTTTGGGGAAGTCTATTCCCATGCACCTCTTTCACCCACACATGGGTATACTCTTCCTGTTTTTGGCTATTTGCTGTTCTCCTCCTTCTCCTCATCCTCATCCTCGATCACCATATCACCATGATGACCATGGTCCGTGATGCAACACCCACATAATTTTATTAAAGTGTGTTTATGATGCCCGTAAAAAAAATTGTTAGACAGTATGTTCATGTATACCTCCCAGGGGTATATGTTTGTCAGCCCATTCACTTAGTGCATGGGCATTACAAGTATAGGAGACCCGCTCCTTTCTAATGGGAACAATATTTTATGAATCCCTCTTCTACCTCTCTTCCAAGGGGCATTATGGTGCCCCAAAATTTTTGGTAGCCCTTGCATTCACTGCATAGGAAAACAGTATGGGAGACCCACTTCGTAATAATGGGAACATTGTTTCCAGTAGGCTCTCCTGTAGGTCTCTTCATAGGGGTATTGGGGTGTGTCCAAATTTTGGGCAGACCTTGCATTAACTGCATAGGCAAACAGTATGGGAGACCCACTTCCTAATAATGGGAACATTGTTTTCAGGAGGCCCTCCTCTGCATCTCTTCAAAGGGACATTGGGGTGCATCCAAATTTTGGGCAACCCTGCCACTTACTGCATACGCAATAACAGTATAGGAGACCCACTGTTTAATAATGGGAACAACAAAGCATAGCCGGCTGATGACTATCTATGAATATTTATGGATGACTGCTGGCCCTTTAAGAATAGTAACGGTCGCCTGATGTCACTATAAAAATAGGCTTTGTGACTTTCTGAGTCCCTCCTTCATAAATGAAACAGGATGTGTCAGATGGCGTGTCACACACCACATGGCCAGAGAAGGTTGTAAAATGTTAAAATGACATTTGACAGTGAACGCATTTGTCTTGGATGAAAGGAATGCTAAAGTTCAAAACTCCATCAAAACTGCTACGTGTGAACATAGCCCAAGGTGTGGAGGAGCTTTTTTGTTTTTGGTTATTTATTTTGCCTTATATACAAGTCATTACCCTGGAAAAGATGTTCCTTAATATATTTCCCAGGAAAATCCTTTTTGGTTTCGTTTTTATATGTTTTATTGGGTCTGCAAAAAAAAAGTGGTGTAAGACTCTGACAACGTTGTTTACAGCAGTGACGTGGGAGTAAGAACTGCTTCCAAGGGTCTTCCCCATGCTGTTCACAATGTCATTTGAGCACTGTTCCCATTGATTTCCACAGTTTCTAGTTCCTCTGCAGACCGGCTCGGGGGCTGCCGGAAAAATGCTTGAGTTTCCCATAGACTTACATTGGGTTTTTTGCTCAGGTTGAGCACCGGAGCTTTCCAATTTGATCGACCCTAGTAACAAGCACCCAAGCATTTTAGTGCTCGCCCACCACTACTAAAGTTTTGTTATCTTACACTCCTGGCAGTGCCACTCATAGATCACAGCGTGCTATAATTCACAAACTGATTCTAAAACATCAAAGATTGTAATAAAACACCAAAGGTCAAATTAGGGTATTATTTTTAACTTATTTAGTTTTATATATTTCTAAACAAAAGCAAAAAAATGTTTGCTTAATTTAAAAACTGCCAATATTTTATTCAACTATAATTTAACTATAGTATTCTCTTATGCTATTATGAGTATTATTATTATTATCCTCCTCATTATTGGGTTAGTGGTGAGTACTGCCTAAAGAGCATTAGGGTACATTTCAAGTCCTCAAAATGTATTTATCAGCATAATTACTCTGACATTGCAGATGGAAAGCAAAGCACATTATCAACAGTACAAAATCAATAATATTCTTTCTCGTTAGATTTATTAAAATGTGGTTAAATTAAATAAATGAGTCTTTATGTTGCTTGTAAATTGGAACACAGATGTTCTATTGCTACAAGCGACAGGGAAATGATCCCATCTCCTTTGCATGGTGGCATTATACCTTATTGTGTGCTTTTATGTCCTCAGCTAGTGCATAATACACATAAACTTTCCAAGTGTTATAGCTGGCTTTAGAAAGTGCATCAGGCTTGAGTTTTGTATTTGTTCTCTTGTGAACCTTATACATAAGCATTAGCTTTGTTCTGTATGCATGTTCATAATTAAAACAGAAATATAATGGTTGAACAGTTTTTGCTCACAGCTTGTATAATTCTGTAAAATATAATTTTCTAAAGGAGGTAAAGCCATTTGAGTCTTCAGATTTTCACAATTAGCAATCTTAATGCAATTTTATGTTGCTTCTAGAACAAGATGACCTCTTATTTTAAAGTTATAATATAAAACTCATGAAAAAAAAAATAGAAGTATAGCTTTGAACTCTTCATGATCTGTTGATGGTTTTTGCTGCTGGAAGCCTCCCATCACCATGTCTTTCCTTTTGAATAGTAATGTCACCAAAACACCTCATATTATTGCCAACATTAAATCAACTCAGCTCAAAAAAGTCTTTCTTAAACCTTGTCGTTTCAGTTATATTTCTAGTATTGTGTTCTTGAGTCTGATTCAACCATTGATACTGTTGTCTGGCTTTTTTTCTTTCATTGTCCCACTTTGGATTTTAGTTTCATCTATTGGTTGATAAACTGAACTTTAGTATGCCTTCGCTCATCTTGAATGCTAATTCCAATATGAACCACCCTGGTAACAACATACAGTCATGGCCGAAAGTGTTTGCACCTCTGAAATTGTTCCAGAAAACGAAGTATTTCTCCCAGAAAATTATTAAAATTACACATGTTTTGTTATACACAAGTTTATTTCCTTTGTGTGTATTAGAACAGCACAAAAAAAACAGAGAAAAAGACATAATTTCACACAAAACCACTAAAATAGGCCAGACAAAGTTGTTGGCACCCTCAACTTAACATTTGGTTGCACGCCCTTTGGAATAAATAACTGTAATCAATCGCTTCCTATAACCATCAACAAGCTTCTTACACCTCTTAACTGGAATTTTGGATGACACTGAAAACAGCGCCAGGTCTCTCATATTTGAAGGGTACCTTCTCCCAACAGAATTTTAGGATCTTTCCTAGGTGTTCAATGAGATCTCTGCATTTGGCAGAGATACCATTTGGGGTACTTACAACCTACTACCTAACCTTTAACAACTTTTTATGCAAAGAAATGGAAAGTATATAGTGTCATAGTTTAGGTAAACATGATTACAGTGATACCCAATTTATTTATTTTTTTTAGTTTTACACAAGAATATTATTTAAAAAAATACTTCATATTCTGTATGCCTTAACTTTATCATTTTCAGTTTGCATAGCTATAATGGATTTTTTTTTCCATCTGATGATCTATAGAATGTATTGGTACCATTTTGAGATTGATGTTTTAATAATTTTTTATTTCGTTCTATGTGAGGAAGGTTTGACAAAAAAACAAAAAAAGCAATTCTGGTGTAGTTATTCTTTTTTTTTTGCAGCATTAGTGTTATCATATTGGTCCGTACAGGTGTGTTAATACCAGATATGTGTCTTTTTGGGGGTGCTTTTTTTATTCTATTTTTATTCTAAAAAAAGTATGTATATTTTTTAGAGTAGAGCGAAACAGGTCGGTCAGATTCATAAGTCGCCGACTTTTGCCAAAGTCGGCAATGCGGTCGTCGACTGGAGCACCAAAGTTGGTTTTCCCATAATGCTTGCAGGTGCCTTTTTTTAGCCAAGGAGCAAGGACGTACACTGTGGGCAACGAGATGACATGGGCAGCGTCCACCACCATCTTAGAGAAGGGCATTGCAGTGATTGGCTTGCTTTGGGGGGCATCATAGTGTATATAAAAGCCCATACCGCCGACCACCATTTTACTTCTGCTGATCTTAACAGTAGGGAGAGGTTGCTGACGCTGTTTATCAGTAGGGAGAGAGTTAGGGCTGGAAGAGAAGTTCTTATGTGCTTGTGCTGATAGCAATTGTGCTGTACAGTTAGTATGCAGTGACAGGGGAGGATTTTCTTGTGTGCAGCAGCGCTGGTTATTAGGCTGCCTGCTAGCTGTATTGCTGTGTGTACACTGCTGTGCAGACTGCTTTTTACACAGCACTAATACTTTTATTCTTTTTTCTGCACAGTTACCGAGTGTTCATTTTTTCCCACACCGTATAGATCAGTACGATCCTGACACACTACCGTGTACCGGCTGGTATCACGGACAAATACATGCTGACTGTCTGTGTGTGACTCCGGAAATATATACGGAGATTGAAATTTTCCTCTATACTATATACACCTGGTATTTTCTGATACAGTACCTTTTTTCTGCTTTTTGTATTCTGGTCAAATCCATACTGAGTAAGCGTCTGTGTGTGACTCCAGAAATATATACGGAGATTTAAATTTTACCCTATACTATATACACCTGGTATCTTCTGATACAGCACCTTATTTATGCCTTTTGTATTACGGTCAAATCCATAGTGAAAGAGCGTCTGTGTGTGACTCTGGAAATATATACGGAGATTTAAATTTTACCCTAAACTATAGAAAAATATTTAGAATTGAGAGTCCTCAGTGGTTGATGCCTTTTAATGGCTAACTGAAAAGATGGTAACAAATTGCAAGGTTTCGAGACTACTCAGGTCTCTTCATCAAGCAAAGACTAATACAACATCTGAAGAATCACATATTTATACACAACAGGACACAGGAATAGTGCAATGGATAAGACAAGTGACGTAAGCAGAACTATCAATATGGGAGAGGGATGAACAGTTGTGGCAATAAATATTGGACCAGTTCATAGATAAGGAGTGTGAAAGTTTTATTGCCCTCTGATTGGGGTCTGGTAATCTTTTGTGATGCTCCCACAGGGTCTAAGAAGCAAATTCCTTAATTGATGTGAAAAGCCATAAATCCTCGCGATACATTCATTCCAGCATTGAGAGTATCAAAGGTCGTCATCAGTTTGTATTCACAAACTCTCCTGTGTCTCTGAGATGTGAAATTACCTTTCAATACAAGTAATTTCATGTCCATGGTGCTGTGATTAGGTATACAAAAATTTTTGGCCACAGGTAGATCCATTCTCTTTTTTCTTATTGTGTGGCGATGAGAATTTATCCTTGTTCTCAGTTTTTGCCCTGTCTCCCCCACATACTGACCCCCAGTTGGACATTTAGTACATATAATTAGGTACAGCACATTAGATGTGATGCAGCTGAAAGTACCTGGGATCTTGTAGTCCTGATGTGAGTTGGGGATCTTTATGTTGTCCGTAGTCATTATAAATGGACAGGTTTTACATTTTTTCTGGCTGCAAGGAAAGGTTCCTGCAGCTGTTGGAGAGGACAGGGAGCTTCTGACAATGATGCTTCTTAGATTTGGGGGCTGCCTAAAACACAGTAGTGGGGGTCTGGAAATATGGATTGTAATCGGGCATCTTTTTGTAGTAAAGGTTGTAATTTCCGTGCAGCTCACCCTTAGCACCTCCAGATTTGGATTGTAGGTGACTACTAGAGGCACCTGGTTAATTTCTTCTTTAGCTTTGTAATATAGCAGGTGAATTCTTGATATTCTGGTGGCTCTTGTAATTTGGTTTTCAATTGTTCTTGGATGGTAGCCCTGATTTAAAAAGGTCTTTCTGAAGCGACCAAGATGTTCATCTCTGTCCATGAGGTTGGAAGATATACGGTTGCATCTGATGGCTTGGCTGTAGATAATAGAGTTTTTTATGTGTTTTGGATGGAAACTATACCCTATATAACTAAACCCTATACTAATATACCTGATATCTTCTGATACAGTACGTTTTTTCTGCATTTTGTATTACGGTCAAATCCATACTGAGAGAGCGTCTGTGTGTGACTCCGGAAATATATACCAAATAAAGCAGCGGCTGACAGCACACAGGAGTGTGTGGGATGCACGTTCAGAGTTCAAGGATCCAATTGAACAGAAAAGTCCACATCAGTAATAAGAACAGCATCCAATCCGGGTGAAATAACAAGACAATCCTTTATTCTGCCATACAGATACAGATTTGTATCTGTATGGCAGAATAAAGGATTGTCTTGTTATTTCACTCGGATTGGATGCTGTTCTTATTACTGATCCGGAAATATATAGGGAGATTTAAATTTTACCCTATACTATATACACCTGGTATCTTCTGATACAGTACCTTTTTTCTGCTTTTTGTATTCTGGTCAAATCCACACTGAGAGATCGTCTGTGTGTGACTCTGGAAATATATACAGAGATTTAAATTTTACCCTATACTATATACACCTGGTGTTAGGGTTTGAGTTCCCGCTACTGCACAAGGGGAGTCTCGAACCGGTCCCGCTGCGGTCCCCCATTCATCTCCGGCCGCAGTGGAGCCTGCTCAGCAGAGACGTCGGTCCCAGCGTCTTGCCCATTCCAGTACTGTGCAGAGACTTGCTGCTGCCTCTCCTGGATCTGCTATTATAGCCAGTACTGGAGCAGACGTCTTTGGGACGAAGTCCTGCGTTTCCCCTTTTGAGCATGCCCAGGGTAAGATCTCTCATTGGAGATCAGGGGTCACATGTTCAGGTACTGCAGCAGCTCCTATTGGTCCGCCAGGAAGGTCATGTAACTACATTTGTTTGTAACAGTTTCTCATTGGTCCTTGTTTCTGGAAGGTCCTGTAGCTGTTGCTATAAAAGGGTGGCATGGCTGGGCGCCATGAGCTAATATCAACCATTGTATGCTATGCGCCAGTGTGGTCATGCATGTGTGTGGTTAGGGACCCGGCTGAAATAAGCCACTAGAATACCGACTTAATCGGTGAGGAGTTTGGTGTGCTAGCTGGTCAGGGTCGGTGTCCTAGATGCCCTAGATTACCGGCATAACCGGTGAGGAGTTTTTATTGCCGTATTCAGGGTCTGGCGTTCAGACGCCATAGATTGCGGGTGACTCCCGCGAGGACATTAGCACATGATCACACTTTATGTACGCTTAGCACTTAACTGTGTACCTGAGAGCCTGACAGGACACAGCACTGTTCCTCAGCGGCCCTGTGACGTAACAGGGTTCGCTTTCAACGCTAGACAGCGCCCTAGCGTGTTTTCTTTGCGACTCAGTTGTGTTTAGTGAGTTCGCACACATCGCCATATAGCGCTGCGGCTCTCCTTCTAGTGGCTTTGTGGAGTAACAGAGTTCGCACTTATTGCCACAGCGCGTTGCGGCGTTTATGTTGGCGACTCTGCGGGATAACAGAGTTTGCTTCTTACGCCATTTTTACTAGCAGCAGGCACCGCTTGCACGGTGGAACCCGGGCTGCGAACGCTCCTCTCTACATCATATATTTGGTGCGTTCCGCAGACCCTTAACACCTGGTATCTTCTGATACAGTACCTTTTTTCTGCTTTTTGTATTACGGTCAAATCCATACTGAGTGAGCATCTGTGTGTGACTCCGGAAATATATACAGAGATTTACAATTTCCCCTACACTGTATACAGCTGTAAGCTTGTGATACAGTACCGTTTTTCTGCTTTTTGTATTACGGTCAAATCCATACTGTGACAGCGTCTGTGTGTGACTACGGAAATATATACGGAGATTTACGATTTCCGCTATACTATATACAGCTGTACGCTTCTGATACAGTACACTTTTTCTGCTTTTTATATTCAGGTCTAATCCATACTGAGCCTGTGAGCGTCCGTGTGTGACTCCGGAAATATATACGGAGATTTACAATTTCCCTACACTGTATACAGCTGTACGCATCTGATACAGTACCCTTTCTCTGCTTTTTATATTTTGGTCTAATCCATACTGAGCCTGCGAGCGTCTGTGTGTGACTCAGAAAATATATACAGAGATTTACAATTACCCCTACACTGTATACAGCTGTACGCTTCTGATACAGTACCGTTTTTCTGCTTTTTATATTCTGGTCTTATCCATACTGAGCCTGTGTCTGTGTGTGACTCCGGAAATATATACGGAGATTTAAATTTTCACCTTCACCGTATACAGCTGTACGCTTCTGATGCAGTACCATATATCTGCTTGTCTTTTTGGTACATTTTCCCAAACATGAGGAAGTATGGTGGTAGAGGCCATGGACGTGGGCGGGGGGGCTCGTTAGGAATGATGGTGGTGGTGGTGCATCTGCTGGTAGTGGCAAAAGCACAATAGCACCTAAGGCAGGAGGAGTTGAGCCTGGGTCATTGTCTGGCTCCAGAAGGCACGGAAGGCTCCCTTTTCTGGGAGTGGGTAAACCTCTTTTAAAGCCAGAGCATCAGGAACAGGTTTTGGCTTACATTGCCGAAACAGCCTCCAGCTCTATAGCCTCCTCTTCTGAAGTTTCAAAAAATGCAAGCACTGAGTCGTCAGTGCAGGCTCCTGGTCATGAAAAACACCATTCCTTGTGTCCTTAATCCCCACCAAAAGTGAAGAATGCTGCAGGCACACACTTCAGATTACTCCATGGAGCTTTTTTCACATACCATGCCTGGGTTATCAAGTCAAATCCTGAATTCCCCAGTCCAAGATGAATCTGACATGGAGTGCACTGATGCAAAGCCACTGCTATATGATTCTGCTGGTACATTCACCCAGAGCACTACATTGCCCTCACAGTCTACTGAGCCAGAATCTGACCCTGATGAAACTCAGGTGCCCCTTCCCGCATACTATACCACCTTACACGGTGACACAGAGGAAGGTGCAGATGAAATTGAAGAGGAGGTGATGGATGACCCAATTGTTGACCCGGATTGGCATCCATTGGGGGAAGAGGGTGCCGCTGGCAATAGCTCAGAAGATGAGGAGGATCCGCAGCAGGCATCGACATCGCAGCTGCGGTTATCTGGCTGGCCCGTAGCAGTCCAAAAAACATGTTAAAAAACAAAAAGAGTTGCAGGATAGCTTGGCCAGATGGTTAAATTAGCACAGCGTGCAAGCCCTGAAAATGTATCCCATAGTAGGAAGAGTGCAGTGTGGCATTTTTTTGACCAAAATCCTATTGATGAGGCAAAGGTTATCTGTAAGAAGTGCGGAAGGACCTTTAGCCGAGGGAAAAATCTCCGAAATTTGAATGCCAGTTGCCTGCTTAGACATTTAAATACCATGCACTTGCAAGCATGGACGGACTACAAAACCTCAGGCAGCACATGTGCACCTGCTCCGACTGAAGGTAGCCAGCAACGCTACATCGCTTCCCCCACTATAAGCCCACCAGTTAGCACAAAACCAGCAACAAATGTTGAGGTGTCATCGCAAGGCCAAAGCAGTCAGGGAATCACAACATTTTTCCAATGAAAGACTGAATATAGGCCATCACCACCACCATCACCATTACCAACCCCCTCTCAGTCCGCCGTGTCCACCGCTAATTCCCCCATATGCAGCTCTCAAGTCCAGCTCACCCTAGCAGACACTCTGAGTAGGACAAGAAAATACTTATCCTCTCATCCGCGATCACTGGATTTGAACGCCTACATTGCCAAATTGATCTTATTAGAGATATGTCCTTCAGTTTAGTAGAAAGCACAGCGTTCTGAGAGCTGATGGCCTACTGTGGCGTCCGCCCACTGCAGGTCTGAACTGCTGGTAAGACAGCACCCCGAGAAACCCTGAGACCCTTTACCCCTATACAGGGATCTGGAATTATAGCGAAGCCCAGGGGGTAGCTGCCTATGAGAGCAGTGGACCGGAGTAGGAAGGACGCTAGGACGGGAATAAAAAGCGAGACCAAATGCGTAGTCAGAAGTCCAAGGGTCAAAACCAGGAGGGGAGCAAATGTACAAAATCGGCAGGCAGTAGAAGGGTCAGAAATTCAGGCTAAAGTTCAGAAATACAATAGCAAAACAAACTAGCACACTGGGGAAACCAAGACTTTATCTGGCGGCCTACAAGCCAGGCTCCAAGGCATTTGAAGGGCATGGCTACCTCTCCCAGGCTCACAGTCTGATGACCTCATCTGGACCACCCCCAGAACCAGGCCAGATGGTGATGCATGACTGACACCAACCAATTCACCTCTGACAGAAGAGCGAAGCCTACGCCCACCAAACGCCTGCGCAGAGACCCCTTCTCTGTCGCCAACATTACCCACAGGTGAAACATGGCGATGCGCAGCGACAGAGGCCGGCATCAAAGGAGCAGAACCATATGAGGATACCGGACTCCTATCACCGGAACCACCAGCCCAAAGAGTCCAGCGCCTCCCAGCGGCCGAGGCAGGAACACCAGCCACTGAATCCAACGGCGATGTATCACCTACGCTGTCCCACACTATGACCTACCCAGTCTGCACTTCTTTTCTAGAAAAGCCATCCCTACCCTCCACCTGCATGTAAAGACATGTCCATGCACTCAAACAATCATTGAGTGGAAAGGTGCACCTCACAACCGATGCATGGGCCAGTAGGTATGGCCAGGGCCATTACGTGTCCATCACAGCGCACTGGGTTAATGTGGTGGATGCAGGCTCCACAGGGGACAGCGGCGGTGGGACACTGCTGCCTAGCCCACGGTATAGGCAACAGTTGGCTGTAGGCATTCGACCCTCCTCCTCCTCCTCCAGAAGCGAAAGTTTGTCGACAGAGCGCAGTGGGCTCGAGCACTCCATCCGCAGCTGCCAGTGTTGCACATGAGGTGTCCCACTATCAAACAGCTAATGGTAAGCGTCAGCAGGCTGTTTTAAAGATGATGTCTTTGGGCGACATCAGACACACCGCGGAGGTACTGGCCGACTACTTGCGGCGAGAAACTGAGTCATGGCTGGGCAGTCTACATCTTGAGCCAGGCAAGAAAGTCAGTGATAACGGCCGTAATTTTGTGGCGGATATAGCCCTGGCAAAACTCAGACACATACCTTGCCTGGCTCACACCTTGAACCTGGTGGTGCAGTGCTTCATAAATAATTATCCAGAGTTACCAGCCATGCTCCATAAGGTGCAATGACTGTGCTCGCACATCCGTCTATCGCCCGTAGACTCCAGTCGTATGCAGAGGCTGCAGTGATCGCTCCACCTCCCCAAGCATCGCCTAATTATAGACATTGCAACAAGGTGGAACTCCACCATGCACATGGTTGAGAGGCTGTGCGAACAGAGGCAGGCTGTAATGCATCTGTGGGAGGATACAAGGGCAGGCAGTTTGAGGGCAGACAAGGAGTTGTCGGGTGTGCAGTGGTCAAAGCTGAAAGACTCTGTAAAGTCCTTCAGCGTTTTGAAGAATGCACACGGCTGGTAAGCACAGACGACGCCATCACTTATGCGTCTGCTCATGCAAACTTTGACGCACATTAAGGATCAGGCGTCAGCAGCGGAGGAGGAAGAGGAGGAGGGAAGCCTTGATGACAGTCAACCATTGTCTGCTCAGGGAACTGTCCTGGACGAGATGGAGGAAGAAGAGGAAGAGGAGGAGGATGAGGGGGATGATTATTTTGGGGAGGAGGATGCTTCTCAAGGGGCAAGAGAAAATGTTGGCTTGACAAGGTCAGGTACAGGGTTTGTGCGTGACTGGAGTGATGTGGATTTGCCAGAAAGTGCTCCTCCACCAACCACTGGCAGTGCATCATTGACACCGGGAACATTGGCCCACATGTGTGACTATGTCTTGCGGATCCTAAAAAGGGACCCCCGCATTGCCAAAATTATGAAGGATGACAACTACTGGTTGGCCAGCATCCTCGATCCACGCTATAAAGGCAAATTACAGAACATCATGCCACAGGAGAACCTAGAGCTAATATTGGCGAACAAACAAGCATCTCTGGTAAAATGTTTGTTAGAGGCATTCCCAGCACACAGCAGCGGTGCAGGTTCTACCACGAGCCGTACTGGGTAACATGGAAGAGGTGTTCATGGTGCACACAGCCGAAGTGGTGTTGAGACAGGGGTTTCATGACTATGTTGTGGACTGATTTCTCGAGTACCGCTCACACGACTGGTAATACTGAATCGATTGCAAAAGACAGGAGACAGCAGTTGTCAACTTTGGTTCAAAATTACCTCTCCTCCCATATCGATGTTCTCCCTCACAGTTCATTCCCCTTTGACTACTGGGCTGTAAACTGGACACCTGGCCTGAATTGGCACAATATGCCTTACAGGAGCTCGCTTGCCCTGCTGGTAGTGTGCAATCAGAAAGAGTCTTCAGTGTTGCTGGATCAATCCTGACTGAAAGAAGGACCCGGCTGTCGACCCCAAAATGTTGGTGATCTCACCTTCATTAAAATAAACCATGCCTGGGTTTCAAAGGATTTTGTACCACCTTACCCTGATGACACTTAGGTTGCCAGCAAAATGGCTAGCTTTGTCCTCCTCTTCCTCCGACTTCTCCAATTCCTACATTTGCAGCTGCTGAACGTCCAGCCTACACCTCAACATATACCAGTTTTTCCACCTCTCTAACTGGGCTGTACCCCCCCAGGCACCTGGCGCACCCGGGCAAGTGCTGGGGCCCTGAGCAGGTGGGGGACCCACTCGCCATCAGAGAGACTGGCGTACTATGAGGGACCCTGTGCCATTGCCTTCGCCTATGAGTGGGCCCCCCTTCTTGCTCAGGGCCCCAGTACTTGCAATACTTACCTCTCCCTGCTCCACTACCGATGACATCTTCGCGCTTCCTGACAGTGACATTCAGGTCAGAGAGCGCGTTGACATCACGTCTGTGTACCCTTTGCCTGAACAGTCATAGTGCAGAGAGCTGGAAGATGGCAACGCTGAGGAGTCCAGAGTAGAGTAGTGCCCAGCGAAGAGAAGTATTTTATTTTTTTAATGTTTGGAGCAATATATGGGGAGCATTATACACTGATAATTATATATGGGGCCCATCATTCACTTGAGCATCATAGATAGGGCCCAATATATATGGAGCATTGTATAGGCCCATCATACACTGGAACATCATCCATGGGGCCCATCATATACTGGAGCATCATATGGGGTTCATTATTTATGGGGCATCATATAGGGTATGGAGCATCATATGGGGCCTATTCTGTATGGAGCATTATATGGGGCTCATTATTCTGTATGGCACACTATGTGATGGCCATAATACTGTACGAGGAATATTGTGTCAGTTTTTTGAGCTATTGTAGATTTTAACATAGATATCAGTCATGTCATGTAAGTAGTGAAGTATTTTTCATTGTACTATACAGATATTTCTGTGCCGTATCGGACCATCATTAATTGTGGTATGTGTTAAAGGGGCCCACTGACACTCTTTGGCCCGGGGTCCATGAAGACCGGGAGCCATCCCTACCCCCCACAAGTTGAGACAAATAACCCCCATTTTTCAATGCGTAAACATTATTATAAAGTCAATTAAGGTTGCCAAGCTTAAGTAATAATGATTTAAGTTCACATGGAGCATTATATATGGAGACATTATATTTGGAGCATTTTATGAGGCTCATCATACGCTGGAGCATCATATATGGGGCTCATCATATACTAGAGCATCATATGGGGTTCATTATTTATGGTGCATCACATTGAGCCCATTATGGGGCATCATATGGAGCACATATGGAGCCCATTCTGTATGGTGCACTATGTGGTGCCCAAAATACTGTATGGAGGACTATACTGTCCGGTTTTTGAGCTACTGTAGAATTTACAATAGATATCACTCATGTAATGTAAGAAGTGAAGTATTTGGCATTGTACTATACATATATTTCTCTGCTGTATCGGAGCATCATGAATTGTGGTATGTGTTAAATGGGCCCACTGAGACTCTTTCGCCCGGGGCCCACGAAAAACCTGGAGCCAGCCCTGCCTCCCCACAACTTTAGCCAAATAACCCCCAGTTTTCAATGCGTTACTATTATTATAAAGTAAATTAAGGTTGACAAGCTTAAGTAATAAGAATTGATGTCGTTGGCATTGAAATGGGCACTGTAGGTGTGTTTACTGTCCTCCACTGACTGCCGACTTTTCTGCCCCATTGACTTGCATTGGGGTTGGTTGAAGATTCATTCGGACCTCTGACTTTTTCCAATAGTCGGCCTATTTCGTTTGACTTGACTTTTGCGAAAGTCGGGTGGTGCGAAACCCGACTCGACCCTCACGGAGGCAAAGTCGCTCATCTCTAATATTTTTTTAAACACTTTTTTAAACACGTGCAAACATTTACATTTTTATTAGCAATATTTCTTGGCCTCACAAGAGGACTTGAACATGCAGTTATATTCACAGACAACATAATAGATCGTGCCTCTGTTGTGTTTTCATTATTTACCAGCTTTGAACATATGACAGTGGCTATGCAATTTAGTTCAGTGGGACTGAGCAATAATGACCTACAGTACCAAGGACAGACACTACAAATTGTATGGAGTTCACATTGATAAGCCAATTGGTGAATATGTTGACAGTTCAGCCCCTCACCGGGCTTTTCTTGTCTTCGCAGACTCAAACTTCACTCTGGTGCTGGTTTCCTCTTCAGTATTCGCCAATGCTAACAGTGCTGGCTGGGCCTCAATACACATTCAGCCAAAGAATGACATGCAAGGAGGTGCGGCGGCAGAAATGAGATGATAGCCAGGTGAGTATGATTTTTGTGTTTTTTTTACTAGTCATGCTTTTATTATACTTTGGGGACAGGAAAGCATAATAAACAGATTTTTTAACAAAAATTTTCTTTTAGCATCAATTTTTTCATTTTTACATGGGCAACAGGATAAAATGGATCCTAAAATTTGTTGGGCAATTTCTCCTGAGTACACAGATACCTTATATGTGGTCATAAACCATTGTTTGTGTGCACGGCCGGGCTCAGAAGGGAAGGAACGCCATTTGACTTTTTGAATGGAAAATATGCTGGAATATTTAGTGGTTGCCATGTTGCATTTGGAGAGTCCCTGTGTGCCTAAACATTGGAGCTCCCCCACAAGTGACCTTATTTTGGAAACTAGACCCCCCAAGGAACTTATCTAGATGCAAAGTGAGCACTTTAAACCCCCAGGTGCTTCACAAATTGATCTGCAAAAAAAGAAAGTACTTTTTTTCACAAATATTTTCTTTTAGCCTCAGTTTTTTCATTTTCTTATGGGCAACAGGATAAAATTGATCCTAAAATTTGTTGGGCAATTTCTCCTGAGTACAACGATACCTCATATGTGGTCATAAACCACTGTTTAGGCGCACGGCAAGGCCCGGAAGGGAAGGAGCACCATTTGACTTTTTGAATGGAAAATTAGCTCCAATAGTTAGTGGACACCATGACACGTTTGGAGAGCCCCTGTGTGCCTAAACAGTGAAAAAACCCCACAAGTGACACCATTTTGGAAACCAGACCGCTTAATGAACTTATCTAGTTGTGTTGTGAGCACTCTGAACCACCAAGTGCTTCACAGAAGTTTACAACGCAGAGCAGTGAAATTAAAAAAAATCATTTTTTTCCTCAAAAATTATTTTTAGCCCGCTATTTTTTATTTTCACAAGCGTAACTGGAGAAATTGAACCACAAAAGTTGTTGTGCAATTTGTCCTGAGTACACTGATACCCCATATATGGGGAGAGACCACTGTTTTGGCGCACGGGAGAGCTCAGAAGGGAAGGAGCGCCATTTTGGAATGCAGACTTGATGGAATGCTCTGCGGGCGTCATGTTGCGTTTGCAGAGCCCCTGATGTGCCTATACAGTAGAAGCCCCCACAAGTGACCCCATATTGGAAGCTAGACCCCCCAAGGAACTTATCTAGATGTGTAGTGAGCACTTTGAACCCCCAAGTGCTTCACAGAAGTTTATAAACGCAGAGGAGTGAAAATAAAAAAATCATTTTTTTTCATCAAAAATGATTTTTTAGCCCGCTATTTTTATTTTGCCAAGGGTAACAGGATAAACTGGACCCCAAAAGTTATTGTCCAGTTTGTCCTGAGTACGCTGGTACCCCATATGTGGGAGGGAACCACTGTTTGGGTGCACGGCAGGGCTCAGAAGGGAAGGAGCGCCATTTGACTTTTTTAATGGAAATTTATCTCCAATCGTTAGTGGACACCATGTCGTGTTTGGAGAGCCCCTGTGTGCCTAAACTTTGGAGCTCCCCAACAAATTACCCCATTTTGGAAACTAGACCCCCTAAGGAACTTATCTAGATGCATAGTGAGCACTTTGAACCCCCAGGTGCTTCACACAAGTTTATAACGCAGAGCCGTGAAAATAAAAAATCATTTTTTTTCCTCATAAAAAGATTTTTTAGCCTCCTATTTTTTATTTCACAATGGTTACAGGAGAAATTGGACCCCAAAAGTTGTTGTCCAGTTTGTCCTGAGTACGCTGGTACCCCTTATGTGGGGGGAACCACTGTTTGGGCACACGTCAGGGCTCGGTAAGGATGTAGTGACACTTTGAAATGCCGACTTGATGGAATGGTCTGCGGGCGTCATGTTACATTTGCAGATCCCATGATGTGCTTAAACAGTCGAAACCCCCCCCAAGTCACCCCATTTTGGAAACTAGATCCCGCAAGGTGCTTATTTAGATGTGTGGTGAGCACTTTGAATCTCCAAGTTCTTCACAGAAGTTTATAACGTAGAGCCGTGAAAATAAAAAATCATTTTTTTCCACAAAAATAATTTTTTTAGTCACCAATTATTTATTTTACCAAGGGTAACAGGAGAAATTAGACCCCCAAAAGTTGTTGTGCAATTTTTCCTGAGTACGCTGATACCCCATATGTGGGGGTAAACCACTGTTTGGGCACACGTCGGGGATTGGAATGGAGTGAGCACTGATTGACTTTTTGAACGCAAAATTGGCTGGAATAAATGGTTGCGCCATGTCACGTTTGGAGACCCCCTGATGTGCCTAAATAGTGGAAACCCTTCAATTCTAACTCCAACCCTAATACCAACACACCCTAACCCTAATCCCAACCCTAACCATAACCATAACCCAACACACCCCTAACCTAATCCCAACCCTAACCATAACCCCAACCACAATCCTAACCTTAATCCCAACCCTAACCCCAACACACCCCTAACCTTAATCCCAACTCTAACCCTAACCACAAGCCTAACCCTAATCCCAACCCTAACCCTAATTCCAACCCTAACCATAATTCTAAGCCTAACCCTAATTCAGACCCTAACCCTAATTCCAACCCAAACCCTAATTCCAACCCTAACCCTAGTTCTTACCCTAACCCTAATTCCAATTCTAACCCTAACCCTAATGCTAACCCTAA
>JARQOD010003716.1:45000-61939 GCA_033576555.1 Oophaga sylvatica | reverse complement strand
TGCTGGAAAAAAGGCACGGGATGCAAGCCCTTTTCTCACCTGTTCTCTGAGAGAGTAAAAGCTCCAACGGCACAGTCTGAAGCATCCACCTCTATTATAAGGCAGTGGGGGTTTGGGATGTCTAGGATAGGTGCAGGGGTAAATTTATCTTTTAGACGGGAAAATGCCTCCTGGTTTGGGGGGTCCAGGAAAAAACCCTGACTCTTTTGGGGTAATTGAGTATAGGTGACACTACCTCAGAGAAAATTTCTAATGAAACCCCTTAAAGTTGGAAAACCCGAAAAGCGCTGTACCTCCTTAATTTTTAGGACTTGGCCAACCCTTGAGGCTTGGTTTTTTGCTTCCATCCATCTAATCCTTGTGTAGACGTACATACCCCCAGAAATTAAAATTTCGTCCTATGGAATTCCATTTTTTAAAAAGTTGATGAAAATGATTTTGTCTTAGCTTCCAAGACCTTTCTCCCATGTCCAATTTCCTTGTGGAGTTAGAAAAATTTAAGAAATTAACCAAATAAATTCCACGAATGTATTGGGGAGATCCCCTGAAGTTTTCATTCCCAAGGTTGGAAAGTGGGCCGGGGGGCGGTACTCAGCCCCAAAAGGCTAACTAATATCAAAGTTCCTAGGTGACCAATGCAGTCTTCCATTCACCCCAGTCAATACGACTAAGTTATAGGCCCCAAAGATCTATTTTTAAAAAAAATTTTTGGGATTCGACTCTCTCCAATAACCGGGTTTTAAAGGCAAGGGTTTTAAGGGTTTCAATTAACCTTTTGATTTCCCTATAGTCCGCTGGGTCCAGAATCCATCTTTCTTCTTTACAAAGAAGAGGGTGCCCCCTGGGAGATGAAGAGGGGCGTATGAAGCCCCCTTTGGGAATTTTTCTATGTAATCTTTTAAGCCTTTAGCTCGGCCCCGCCAGGGGGAATCTTACCAAAAGGGACTCTGCTCCAGGGAATAAAAAAATTCAATTGGACAATCATATGGGGCGGGAGGAGGAAGCTGGTCAGCGTTCTTCTTGTCACATAAATCCACATAGTCCTGGTATACAGCTGGTAGTTCAGGGACTGACATGATTCCTTTAGGAACAGAGCAAGCTGAAACTTTTGGACTCATCTGTTTCTCTGGAAAGTGTAATTCCTTGGTCTCCCAGTTAATGGTAGGATTCTGAGCCTGCAGCCATGGTAGCCCTAGAATAATGGGAAAGTGGGGAGAAGAGATAAGCATAAAGGACAGTTTCTCTTGATGATCTTTACCCATAAGAACCCTCAAATGCTCTGTTTCCTGATCCACTGGTCCAGAGGTCAGCAGGGAGCCATCCACAGTTTCCATCTGTACTGGAGTAGCCTTCTTCACTGAACGTATTCCCTGTTTCAGAGCAAAGGAGACATCCATAAAATTTCCACTTGCCCCTGAGTCGATCATAGCAGAGCTAGACACCCAAGCTGAGTCAACCCAGAGTTTGATGGAAAGAAAGCAATGAGAATTGTTTTTCTTACAACTCAGCTGGGACACCACTGAGGAAACTTGAAAAATGGCAGCGTTTACACAGTCAACGTCCTCAGAGGTAACGGAGTTTAAGTCCGAGAAATCAAGATCTGTTGGTGCAGATCTCTCTGGAGCCTGAGGCTCGGACCTGACAGATCCCCTCTCGCAACACTCACAATGAATGAGTGCTGCAGTAGTCTTACGAGAACGGCTGGGGCAGTTTATAATGAAGTCCCCTGACTTACCACAATAGAAACATAGATTCTCCTTAAAACGATGTTCCTTGCGTGCATCACTAACCCGTCGTTGTAAAGAGTCTACCTGCATGGGTTCAGGTTCCCGTGTAATCCTACTCAAAGGTTCCTTAGCTGGAGAGGAAGGTAGGAAAAGGTTAGTACGATTGCTTTCGAACCATCTCTCTTGCCTGCGTTCAGTCAGACGAGTATCAATACGGATGCAGTAGTTAATAAAGTCACCTAACGCAGTGGGAGGGTCGGCACGAGCAAGTTCATCCTTAATCAGTGGAGATAACCCCTTTCGAAAAATAGATTTTTTGGCGGAACTGTCCCAGGTGGTATCAAGGGCCCATCTCCTGAAATCCAAGGCATATTCAGCTACCGAGTGCTTACCTTGGCGCAAAGCTAACATGGCTGCTTCAGCTGTTGCACCTCGATTGGGGTCATCAAACACCTGCCCCATGGCTGAAATAAAATCATCAAGGTGATTCAAACAATCATCCTCAGTCTCAATCAGAGGGTTTGCCCACATTAAAGCCTTGTTGGTAAGCAACATAATTATAGTAAGCACCTTAGATCGTTCAGTGGGAAATTGTGAAGCATGTGCAGAAAAAAAAAGATTGCATTGATTAATAAATCCCCTGAATTTCTCACGTTCACCGCCAAAACGAAAAGGGGGCAACTTGGGAATCCCAGCACTCGGGGCTACGGCAGGAGCCTGGACTCGCCCCTCTAGAACCTCAATCCTGGCTCGCAAATCCTGGGTAGTCTGTCCAACCACTTGCAAATTGTGATTATTGAGGTCCTGTAGATTTGTAAAACGGGTCTTTATATTCTGCAAATCTGCAAGGATATTATCAGTCACTCCGCAAAGTTCCTTTATGCGGGCCTCCATTCTCCAGATCTTTTAAGACAGGATTACTGGAAGAAGAGGAGAGAAAAAAAACAATAGTGTTCACCTGTGGCAACACTGCAGAGAGAAAAAAAAATTAAGGGAACTGCTCACCTGGAATGGTTGTGAGAAGTCACAACCACTATCATCACAGAAAGTTTCAACCAGACATCTGATATCCAGAGTTACAGCAGACAAAAAAGAGAAAAGAAAGGAAAAAAAAAAAAAAACAATAGTGTTTACCTGTGGTAACACTGCAAAAAGAAAAAACTTAAGGGAATTGCTCACCTGGAATGGTTGTGAGAAGTCACAACCACTGTCATCACAGAAAGTACAACCGGACGTCTGATATCCACAGTACAGCAGACACAGCCTTCCAGACCCAGCAGACACTAACGTTTTGGCTTCAGAATCTTGTAATGTATGTAGTACAGTTCATATAGCGTCTTGTGCTTGGGTGCGATGAAAACACAGGAGTCACAGGTTTGATATAGAAAAGTCCTGTATTACTTCATACAAGTTGGCAGAAATAGTCACACAGTTTGCAGACACAGAAACAGGAGACACAGCAGGCCAGAGTAATCCAAGCTCAGCAATCACTCTCCAATACAGATTCAGGATCTTCTTCTCTGTTACCGTAAGTCCATGCAAACATGGGTCTTTCAAAGAGCAGGGTTCAGAGTCCACAAGTGCTTCAGAGTTCCTCAGTAGGAATAGCTGGAGTACAAGGTCCAAGGCTTACAGGAGTCAAGTCACAGGTTCACTGCAGGCTAGATTCTGAAGCACTGATTGCTCAGCTGTGGCTGCTTAAGAAGCAAAGGAGAGAATTAGGGCGGGAACATGCAAGCTGGAAACTCCATTTTGACTGAGGGCAAGATAGCTGCAGCAAGACAGAAAGTAAAATGGCTGACGAACAAACTGAGTTTCAGGAATATATACATAGAACCTTACAGACCCTCCAACTCATTACCCGGCATTATTGGTGGCCTACCCTGCACAAAGACGTAATAGACTTTGTTTCTGCCTGTGTTTCCTGTGCCCGCAACAAAGTTCCGAGACACCTGCCTACCGGCCGTCTTCTTCCGCTTCCTGTACCCGCTGCCCCCTGGCAGCATATAGCCATGGACTTCATTACTGATCTTCCCGTCTCTGCTGGTTGTACAGTCATTTGGGTGGTCACTGACCGCTTTTCCAAGATGGCTCACTTCATTCCTCTGCCAGGTCTTCCGTCTGCACCCGAGTTGGCTAAAGACTTTATCCGCCACATCTTCCGTCTTCATGGTCTGCCTCGTCACATTGTGTCGGATCGTGGGGTTCAGTTCACCTCACGTTTCTGGAGAGCCACTTGTAAGTTGCTAGACGTCACCCTGGATTTTTCCTCCGCTTACCACCCACAGTCCAATGGACAAGTAGAACGAATAAATCAGAATTTGACCAGTTATCTTCGACACTTCGTTAATGCCCACCATTCTGACTGGGTGGAGCTCCTGCCTTGGGCCGAATTCTCCTACAATAATCATGAGAGCGAATCTTCCACCAAGTCTCCGTTTTTTGTAGTCTTCGGTCAACACCCTCGGATCCCTGTCCCTGTTGCCATCTCTGTGGACAATCCAGCTGCGGAATCTCTGGTTAGAGAATTCTCCTCCATCTGGGAGAGTACCCGGTCCGCACTCATTCAGTCATCCGAGCGCATGAAAAGACATGCTGACAAAAAACGTCTGGATCCTCCTCAATTCCGTCCTGGGGACAAAGTCTGGCTTTCGTCCAAATATGTTCGACTCAAAATTCCGTCCTACAAGTTAGGTCCTCGGTTCATCGGTCCTTTTGAGATCATCAGTCAGATCAACCCGGTGTCCTATAAATTGAAACTCCCGGTCAATTTGCGAATTCCTAATTCTTTTCATGTATCTCTCCTCAAACCTGTGGTTCTTAACTCTTTTTTTAAGTCTACAGGTACACCTCCTGCTCCAGTGTCTGCTGATGATGAATTTGAGGTAGAGAACATTCTGGCCACAAAAAGGGTAGGAAAAAAGACTTATTTTTTGGTGGATTGGAAGGGGTTTGGTCCTGAGGAGAGAACCTGGGAACCTCGGGAGAACATCCATGCCCCTCTCATCCTAGCTAAATTTTTTTCTGGCCTAAAAAGGGGGGGGCCTAGAGGGGGGGTACTGTAGCGCCCGCGTCCCTGCCTGCTGCCAGACAGGGACGTCGCTCTCCTCACCTGCGCTCAGCGTCCTCAGTGGTCCCAGCCTCCTCTGCGCCTCTGGCATCCTCGGCGTCCTCCTTCCGCCCTGCTGGTCCCGCGCGCTCCTTCCCTGCTGCTGGCCTTAGGGCGCACGCCCGCACCCTCCCCGCTCTTAAAGGAGCCGCGCGCATTTTCCAAATCAGTCTCCAGCCAATGCTGGTGGACTCCACCCTATATTAAGGGCTTCCTCCTTAATGGAGGTGCCCGAGCAATGTTGTTTCTGTGCAGTCTAACTCTGCTTCAGCCATCAGCTCCTGTTTCCAGTTGCCTGCCTGTTACCTGTCTGTTTGCCTGTCGGCCATCTGACTGCAGCTCTATCCAGAGGTTCGGACATCTTCAGCAGAGATCCCCGGCTGTTGCCTGCTCACCTGGGAGCGATCATCTGCCATCCGACTGCAGCTCTATCCAGAGGTTCGGACATCATCTGCGGAGATCCCCGGCTATTGCAGAGACTCTTGCCTGCTCACCTGGGAGCGATCATCTGCCATCCGACTGCAGCTCTATCTAGAGGTTCGGACATCATCAGCAGAGATCCCGGCTATTCCAGAGACTCTTGCCTGCTCACCTGGGAGCGATCATCTGCCATCCGACTGCAGCCTACCAGGAGGCTCCACCAGCTCAGGTCGTATATGCCTGTTTGTCTAGAGACTGCCTTGGTCACTTACCGTGACAAACCTGCCTGTCCAGAGACTGCCCTGGTCACTTGCCGTGACAACCTGCCTGCCCAGAGACTACCCTGGTCACTTGCCGTGACAAACCTGCCTGCCCAGAGACTGCCCTGGTCACTTGCCGTGACAACCTGCCTGTCCAGAGACTGCCCTGGTCACTTGCCGTGACAACCTGCCTGTCCAGAGACTGCCCTGGTCACTTGCCGTGACAACCTGCCTGTTCAGAGACTGCCCTGGTCACTTGCCGTGACAACCTGCCTGCCCAGAGACTGCCCTGGTCACCTGCCGTGACAAACCTGCCTGCCCAGAGTCTGCCCTGGTCACTTGCCGTGACAACCTGCCTGTCCAGAGACTGCCCTGGTCACTTGCCGTGACAACCTGCCTGTCCAGAGACTGCCCAGGTCACTTGCCGTGACAAACCTGCCTGTCCAGAGACTGCCCAGGTCACTTGCCGTGACAACCTGCCTGTCCAGAGACTTCCTTGGTCACTTGCTGTGACAACCTGCCTGTCCAGAGACTGCCTGGCTAATTGCCGTGATTCCCTGTCCTATTCCCGGATGCCACCCGCTCTCTTACAAGTAAATTGTCTTGTATAATAAAGCCTAGTGGTTGCACCAACCAGACCCGTTTCCGTCAGTGGTTCCACCTACCAGACCCGTTACACATGCCTTGTCTTTCAGGGTCTCTATGGCTTGTTTGAAGCTTCCTGACCGGTGAATCTCTAGGCCCAGGTAGGTATATTTGTCTGTTCCTGTAAGGGCGCAGTTGTTGAGGACAAATGAAGGGTGCTGGTCTAATTTTCTCTTTCTCCTCTGGAACACCATGATGTTGGTTTTCTTTAGGTTGACCGGTAGTGCCCAGGTGGAGCTGAATTTCTCTAAGATTTTCAGGTTGTCTTGGAGGCCTTTCTCGGTTGGTGACAGAAGCAGCAGGTCATCTGCATACAGCAGGAATTTCACCTGGGTGTCGTGGAGGGTGGGACCTGGTGCTGTGGAAGATTCCAGAGCGGTGGCCAGCTTGTTGATGTAAATGTTGAAGAGCGTTGGACTTAGGCTGCAGCCTTGTCTGACTCCACGGCTCTGCTGGAAATAAGCCGTTCTTTTACCGTTCACACTCACACTGCTGAGGTTCTCGGTGTAGGAGCTTTTGATAACATCGTAGGTTTTTCCTCCTATTCCGCTCTCCAGCAGTTTCAGGAATAAGCCCGGGTGCCACACCGAATCAAAGGCCTTTTTAAAGTCCACGAAACAGGCGTATATCTTCCCGTTCTTTGTATTGTGGACGTGTCTCTGAATGAGGCTGTGCAGGGTATAGATGTGGTCAGTGGTGCGGTGGTTTGGCATGAACCCTGCTTGGCTCTTGCTGAGGACGTCATGTTCGGTGAGGAAACTGAGGATCATCTTGTTCAGGATGCTGTTGAACAGTTTCCCCAGGTTGCTGCTGACACATATACCTCTGTAGTTGGCTTGGTCATGCCTGTCCCCATTCTTGTGGATGGGTGTGATGAGGCCTTGGTTCCAGGTACGAGGGAAGTAGCCGGCACTTAGCACAATATTGAAGCGTTTAACCATTGCAGCCTGTATTTCTGGTGGGCTGTACTTCAGCATTTCTGGTAGGATTCCATCCAGGCCACCGGCTTTTCTACATCTTATGGAAGAGATTCTCTCTGCTACTTCCTGTAATGTAATAGGTGTATCCACGGGGTTTTGGAAATTTTTTACTTTTTCCTCCATTGCTTTTAGTTTTGCCATTATGTTTTCCTGTTCTTGGTTTAGTTCTTCCTTTGGGATGTCTTTATAGAGGTCTCTGAAGTACTGGAGCCAGATGTTGCCATTTTGGATATGGATGTTGTTTTTCTTGTCTTTTGTGCCCATGTGGTTCCATAGTTCCCAGAAGGAGTTGTCTTGAAGAGCATCTTGGAGTTGGTTAAGCTTGGTAGAGATGTAACTTTGCTTCTTCCTCCTGAAGATGGTTTTGTACTGCCTTTGTATGGTTTCATAGGCTTCCCTCAGACCAGGGTGGTTGGGGTCTCTGTGTTTCTTGTTTGAGGCTGTTCTCAGGGTCTTCCGTACGGCTTTACATTCTCTGTCAAACCAATCATTGATCTGTTTTTCTTTTGGTCTCTTGTAGTAAACTTTTTTTAAGGTCGGACAGTCTGGCCATTGCATAGAATATATTGTTGAGGTCTTTTGTAGCTTGACTCACTCCCTTTGGGTTAGGCTGGTACTCGTGGTTGTAGAAGTGGTGGAGCATCCGCTGTATTTCAGGTCTGCTGAGAGCCTCTTTATACTTTAATGCCGACGTTTTGGACCATTTATAGGATGGAGGCCGGTTGAAGAGGCCGCTATGCTGTGGCTTTTGAGTGGGTGGTTTCTCTGTAGATTTCAAGTACAGAATAAGTTGGCTGTGGTCTGACAGGTTCGTTTGTGGGGTGACTAAGAAGGCGCTGATATTTGCCAGGTTCATATCTGCATATATATACACATACATATTATATATATATATATATAAACATACATGTATATATATATATATATACATATACACATGCATATATATATATATATATATATACACACATATATATATATACATACATACATATATATACACATACATATAAACATATACAGTGCCTACAAGTAGTATTCAACCCCCTGCAGATTTAGCTGGTTGACACATGCGGAATTAACTTGGCATTGTGACATTTGTACTGTAGATCAGCCTGGAAGTGGGAAATGCACTGCAGCAAAAATTTTTATTATAATTTAAAAAAAAAAAAAAAAAAAAACGTTAAAAGTTAATTCAGAGTGTCATTTATTATTCAACCCTCAAACCACAAGAATTCTGTTTGGTCCCCCTAAAGTATTAAGAAGTAGTTCAGGCACCAAGAATAATGAGCTTCACATGTGTGGATTAATGATCTCTTTTGCCAGCCTTTTCTGACTATTTAAGACCCTCCCCAAACTTGTGAACAGCACTCATACATGGTCAACATGGGAAAGACAAAGGAGCATTCCAAGGCCATTAGAGACAAGATCGTGGAGGGTCACAAGGCTGGCAAGGGGTACAAAACCCTTTCCAAGGAGTTGGGCCTACCTGTCTCCACTGTTGGGAGCATCATCCGTAAGTGGAAGGCTTATGGAACTACTGTTAGCCTTCCAGGGCCTGGACAGCCTTCGAAAGTTTCCTCCCGTGCCGAGGCCAGGCTTGTCCGAAGAGTCAAGGCTAACCCAAGGACAACAAGGAAGGAGCTCCGGGAAGATCTCATGGCAGTGGGGACATTGGTTGCATTCAATACCATAAGTAACGTACTCCACCGCAATGGTCTCCGTTCCAGACGAGCCCGTAAAGTACCTTTACTTTCAAAGCGTCATGTCAAGGCTCGTCTACAGTTTGCTCATGATCACTTGGAGGACTCTGAGACAGACTGGTTCAAGGTTCTATGGTCTGATGAGACCAAGATCGAGATCTTTGGTGCCAACCAGTTTGGAGACTGGATGGCACTGCATACGACCCCAAGAATACCATCCCTACAGTCAAGCATGGTGGTGGCAGCATCATGCTGTGGGGCTGTTTCTCAGCCAAGGGGCCTGGCCATCTGGTCCGCATTCCATGGGAGGATGGATAGCACGGCCTACCTGGAGATTTTGGCCAAGAACCTCCGCTCCTCCATCAAGGATCTTAAGATGGGTCGTAATTTCATCTTCCAACAAGACAACGACCCAAAGCACACAGCCAAGAGAACCAAGGCCTGGTTCAAGAGGGAAAAAGTCATGGTGTTGGAGTGGCCTAGTCAGTCTCCTGACCTTAACCCAATTGAAAACTTGTGGAAGGAGCTCAAGATTAAAGTCCACATGAGACACCCAAAGAACCTAGATAACTTGGAGAAGATCTGCATGGAGGAGTGGGCCAAGATAACTCCACAGACCTGTGCCGGCCTAAACAGGTCTTATAAAAGACGATTATTAGCTGTAATTGCAAACAAGGGTTATTCCACGAAATATTAAACATAGGGGTTGTATAATAATTGACCCACACTTTTATGTTTAAAATTTATTAAAATTCAACTGAGCAACATAACTTTTTGGTTTGTAAGATTTATGCTTCTGTTAATAAATCCTACTCTCGTTTGCAGTTTGAAGGCTCTAACTTATTTGCATCTTATCAAACCAGCTAAATCTGCAGGGGGTTGAATACTACTTGTAGGCACTGTATATACACATACATATATATATATATACACATCAAATTCAAATTCAAAGAAGCTTTATTGGCAGGACTAAATACACATACATATATACACATACATATACACATACATATATACACACATACATATATACATATACACATACATATATACAAATATATATACACATACATATATATATATAAATACATATATACATATAAATATATATATATACATACACATACATATATACACATACATATATATATATATATATAGACATCCATATATATATATATATATATAGACATACATATATACATATATATACACAAACATATACACATACATATATACATATACACATACATATATATATACATATACACACATACATATATACATACACATACATATATACATACACATACATATATACACATACATATATACATATATACACATACATATATACATACATATATACATACACATACATAAATATACACATACATATATCTACATACATATATATATATATACATATATATATATATACACATATACGTATATACACATACATACATACCTATATAAACACATACATACATATATACATATATATAGACATATATACATACATATATACACATACATATATACATATATATATACATATACACATACATATATACATATACATACATATATATACATATACACATACATATATACATATATACATACATATATACATACATATATACACATACATATATACACATACATATATACATATATATATACATATATACATATACACATACATATATACATATATACACATACATACATATATATACATATATACATACACATACATATATACATATATACATACATATATACATATATACACATACATATATACATATATACACATACATATATACATATATACATATACATATATACTTTGGATTTTTATGAAAGAGGAAGAAATAGAGGATTTAAAGGACAAAGCAAGAATCTCTTGGAGGACAGACTGCACACAGGCAGCATTCATCTGACATCCAGAGACCTGAGCATCCAAAGGTAGGACCATTCTGCAACCCCAAAACAATCTATAGACTTCCTACAAATCTATCTTCTTAGAAATAAGGATTATAATTACTATATAACCACAAAAATGGAAAGCACAAATTTAGAAGTAAATGGGCAAAGCACATGGCTGGAGACACAGCACACCAGGGGGTCAGATATGGAGACACCACAGGGGCAGAAGAGCAGTAAAGTCAGCAAAGGAAAAGCAATGAGGGAGAATCCAGAAACCCTATATTCTGATTACACTAAAGATGAAGAACCACCAACGTGGTATTCCGCACAGACCATCTCTCAGCCTGGCACACCACCCTGTGCAAGCATTATAAACATATATCTCAGTGCAACACCAATACTGGCCGGCAGATTAAAATTAAAAACAACGCAGAAGATGACACACACTCACTCACTATAACTTTGTACAATACTGGCACCGTCATGGTGCAAGGGACTGAGGACAATCTGCAGCAGTTCGATGACCTTTTTATTGAAATCAGTGAACAGTCAAAAATCCTTAGAAAGACACTTGCAGAGGCCATTTCTAATGCTCACATATCTACAGAGAAGACCTCCAGGGCCCCTACCCCAACACTTCACACCTCTCCCCTGAGAACATCAGAGACTATCTATCTCAATTAGAAGGAGACTTGGCTCAAATTAAGGAAGAACTTCAAAGAAACTCACATAGAAATGCAAATGACCAAGCAACAAATGAGATCAATAAGCTGAAATGCGAGTTCAACTCAGCTCTCCAGAAAATAAGAGAGGAAATGAGCAAATTACAAAATGACAATGAAAGGCTCAGAAAGGAGATAGCAGAACTCAAAATACAGAGTCCTCAATGTCTGACCCAGCAGGGGGCAATGGAAACAAACCAGAGTGCAGAAAACATGGCCTCCACTGACCAGAATGTGGAGACGCCAAACAACAACACAGCAATAACCTATAATATGAATAATACTGAAACCAAGAAAAGTGAGCCAGCGAGAAGCGAACCAACCACTAGCAAAGCCAGCATCACAGACCCCCACCATCAGCCACTTAACCCATCCCAGACACCACAAAGCCCTGATATCATCCTAATAATGGACTCAAATGGGAAGTACCTAAATGCACAACGGCTATTCCCAGGAAAACGGGTCAGAAAAATCCACTGTGCAACTATTGAACAGGTGACAGAGGTCATCAATAATCCACGTTTTACCAACCCAAACCATATTATTATACACACAGGTACAAACAATCTGCCAGACCAGCACAAGCAGATCGCAGCACAACTGGCCCAATTAGCAAAGAAGGCAAAACTAAAATTCCCAGACAGCAAAATCATTCTGTCATCCCTGCTCCCAACAAAGGACATATCCAGGCAAACCACCCAAAGCATCAATATGGAACTGACAGAAAAGGTCAAGACTGTCCCAAACGTGACCCTGGCACAACACCTTTCCATAAACCACCATCACCTATATGATAATAAGCACCTCAACAAACAAGGGGTCAGCCTCCTGGCCAAAGAGCTGAAAGACATCGTACTAAACAGAGGACCCAGGCCCGGATTCAACAGTGACCAACATCACACCGAAAGACCCCTAACAATAAAAAGACAGAAAACCCCAATCCTATCTCCAGAAGCTGGAAACAAAGCTCTTCACCCAAAATCAGACCATCAGAGGAGGAGACCTCCATGGAGGGGTCCACCGACCCCACACAGATACACGCAGAGCAGAGATACGGATGAGGTAAAGACCCTGCTCAGCGCACTATGCAGGAAACTAATGTGACTGGATGGAACCAAGCACACCTACAAAACAGTCAGAAATCCAGTTTGTCCTACACAGCCATACTCATTACAAGGTATATACACACAAGATAAATAGAAAAATGACTTCACTTACAATCAGCAGCTGGAATATTCAGGGTCTCAACACCTCGACCTTTGGATGTAAAACAAATGACCCGGACTTTATACAAAGACTGAAAAATATAGACATCCAGATCCTCCTGGAAACATGGACCAGAGCCGAAAACGAATCCCTGGCGCCCATCGGATACAGGGAAATCTCTGTCCCTGCCCTGAAAAATAAAAACATCAAACAGGGCCGGAGCTCAGGAGGAATACTGATCTGGTATAAAGACGAGCTCCACCAATACATCAAACCGGTGAAGAGAGGAAGCAGCCACATATGGATCAGGATCAGCAGCTCCATCCTCACCTCTCAGTCTGATGTCCACCTCTGCGCCACCTATATACCACCGCCAGAGTCCCCCTACTTCAATCCAGAGAGCTTCGAGATCTTACAAAGAGAAGCCGCCCACTATCAGGCCCTGGGCAAAGTTCTCATCTTTGGAGACCTCAACGCAAGAACAGGGAGAGAAAACGACTTCCTGACCACGGATGGGAATATCTACATATTTGGAGCAGAGAATGACGGCCAAGACTCAGTACACACAGAGAGAAACAGCTACGACAGTACAGTCAACAAAAGTGGTAAAAAGCTCCTGAACGTATGTAGAAGTTTAGGACTTCATATTCTTAATGGACGTACCAAAGGAGACTCTTTAGGGAGGTATACACTAAACTCCCATGTAGGGAGGAGTGTAGTAGATTATGCCATTACAGACATGAGCCGGGCAAATATCAGCGCCTTCATAGTCACCCCACAAACGCACCTGTCAGACCACAGCCAACTTCTTCTGTACTTGAAATCTACAGAGAAACCACCCACTCAAAAGCCACAGCATAGCGGCCTCTTCAACCGGCCTCCATCATATAAATGGTCCAAAACGTCGGCACTAAAGTACAAAGAGCTCTCAGCAGACCCAAAATACAGCGGATGCTCCACCACTTCTACAACCACGAGTACCAGCCTAACCCAAAGGGAGTGAGTCAAGCTACAAAAGACCTCAACAATATATTCTATGCAATGGCCAGACTGTCCGACCTTAAAAAAGTTGACTACAAGAGACCAAAAGAAAAACAGACCAACTGTTGATTTGACAGAGAATGTAAAGCCGTACGGAAGACCCTGAGAAAAGCCTCAAACAAGAAACATAGAGACCCCAACCACCCTGGTCTGAGGGAAGCCTATGAAACCATACAAAGACAGTACAAAACCATCCTCAGGAGGAAGAAGCAGATTTACAACTCTACCAAGCTTAACCAACTCCAAGATGCTCTTCAAGACAATTCCTTCTGGGAACTATGGAACCACATGGGCACAAAAGACAAGAAAAACAACATCCATATCCAAAATGGCAACATCTGGCTCCAGTACTTCAGAGACCTCTATAAAGACATCCCAAAGGAAGAACTAAACCAAGAACAGGAAAACATAATGGCAAAACTAAAAGCAATGGAGGAAAAAGTAAAAAATTTCCAAAACCCATTACAGGAAGTAGCAGAGAGAATCTCTTCCATAAGATGTAGAAAAGCCGGTGGCCTGGATGGAATCCTACCAGAAATGCTGAAGTACAGCCCACCAGAAATACAGGCTGCAATGGTTAAACTCTTCAATATTGTGCTAAGTGCCGGCTACTTCCCACGTACCTGGAACCAAGGCCTCATCACACCCATCCACAAGAATGGGGACAGGTATGACCCAGCCAACTACAGAGGCATATGTGTCAGCAGCAACCTGGGGAAACTGTTCAACAGCATCCTGAACAAGAGGATCCTCAGTTTCCTCACCGAACATAACATCCTCAGCAAGAGCCAAGCAGGGTTCATGCCAAACCACCGCACCACTGACCACATCTATACCCTGCACAGCCTCATTCAGAGACACGTCCACAATACAAAGAACGGGAAGATATACGCCTGTTTCGTGGACTTTAAAAAGGCCTTTGATTCGGTGTGGCACCGGGGCTTATTCCTGAAACTGCTGGAGAGCGGAATAGGAGGAAAGACCTACGATGTTATCAAAAGCTCCTACACCGAGAACCTCTGCAGTGAGAGTGTGAACGGTAAAAGAACGGCTTATTTCCAGCAGAGCCGTGGAGTCAGACAAGGCTGCAGCCTAAGCCCAACGCTCTTCAACATTTACATCAACGAGCTGGCTACCGCTCTGGAATCTTCCACAGCACCAGGTCCCACCCTCCACGACACCCAGGTGAAATTCCTGCTGTATGCAGATGACCTGCTGCTTCTGTCACCAACCGAGAAAGGCCTCCAAGACAACCTGAAAATCTTAGAGAAATTCAGCTCCACCTGGGCACTACCGGTCAACCTAAAGAAAACCAACATCATGGTGTTCCAGAGGAGAAAGAGAAAATTAGACCAGCACCCTTCATTTGTCCTCAACAACTGCGCCCTTACAGGAACAGACAAATATACCTACCTGGGCCTAGAGATTCACCGGTCAGGAAGCTTCAAACAAGCCATAGAGACCCTGAAAGACAAGGCATGTAAAACCTTCTATGGCATCCGAAGGAAACTTTACCATCTAAAGCCACCAGTGAGGGTCTGGTTAAAAATCTTCGACTCGGTCATCGCCCCAATCCTCCTGAATGGCAGTGAAGTCTGGGGTCCTCACACCTACCCAGACTGGTCAAGATGGGATTCCAGCCCAACAGAAATATTCCACCTGGAATTCTGCAAGCACCTTCTCCAAGTCCATCGGAGCACCTCCAACAGTGCCTGCCGGGCCGAGCTGGGCAGATTCCCTCTACACCTAACGGTTCTAAAGAGGGCACTGTCATTCCGGGCTCACCTACGTAGGAGCAATCCAAGCTCCCATCACCATAAAGCCCTGACACACGTAGGTGAAACAGAAAAACTAGGACCCTCGGAACAGCTCACCCAAACCCAACCTGACCAGAACACCAATCACAACAACCTGACAAAAGCCGAAATCAGGAAGATGGTAGACGAAGGCCAGGAGAGGTATGTCAGTGACTGGAAGAACGACATCATCAGCTCCCAGAAACTGACCATGTACCAGAGTCTACAGAGAGACTACAGTCTGGCCCCATACCTGGAGAAACTCCCGGACCCCAGATACCGCCAGATCCTGAGCCGGTATAGACTCAGCGCTCACAGTCTGGCCATCGAATCCGGCCGACACAGGCAGAGCTACAAGCCCAGGGAGGAAAGACTATGCCAACACTGTGACCAGGAGGCCATAGAGGACGAAACCCACTTCCTGCTACACTGCTCCAAATACTCAGCAGTGAGGGACACTCACTTCAGGAGACTCTCACATCTCTTCCCGGATTTCATCACCATGAAGGAGGAAGAGAAAACACATATCTTGCTGGGGGAAGAAGAGAGAGCAGCAGAGATAGCAGCGCGGTATGTGAGCGAATGTCATAGACTGCGAGAAAGAGAACTATGATATGCCATGGACTTCTATAGCCCCCACCCCGGATCTGCCCCCATCACCCCTCCCTATGCCATGGACTTTTATAGCCCCCACCCTGGACCTGCGCCCCCATCACCCCTCCCTATGCCATGGACTTCCATAGCCCCCACCCTGGATCTGCCCCTACTCAACATCCCTATCCCTATCCCCCTTTGGTACACTTGCTTTGGCAAAACTAATGTGTATTTAGTCCTGCCAATAAAGCTTCTTTGAATTTGAATTTGAATTTATATACACATACATATATACATATATATACACATACATATATACATATATATATACACATACATACATATATACATAAATTCAAATTCAAATTCAAAGAAGCTTTATTGGCAGGACTAAATACACATTAGTTTTGCCAAAGCAAGTGTACAAAAGGGGGATAGGGATAGGGATGTTGAGTAGGGGCAGATCCAGGGTGGGGGCTATGGAAGTCCATGGCATAGGGAGGGGTGATGGGGGCGCAGGTCCAGGGTGGGGGCTATAAAAGTCCATGGCATAGGGAGGGGTGATGGGGGCAGATCCGGGGTGGGGCTATAGAAGTCCATGGCATATCATAGTTCTCTTTCTCGCAGTCTATGACATTCGCTCACATACCGCGCTGCTATCTCCGCTGCTCTCTCTTCTACATATACATATATATACACATACATATATACATATATACATATATATATACACATACATATATACATACATATATATATATATAATATATACACATACATACATATATACATATATAT
>JARQOD010003716.1:0-42500 GCA_033576555.1 Oophaga sylvatica | reverse complement strand
GCTGTGTTTTTAGGCAAGACTGTGAGAGAGCCGATTCCCTTGGCTGAGAAGCAACCCCACACATGAATGGTTTCAGGATGCTTAACAGTTGGCATGAGACAAGACTGGTGGTAGTGCTCACCTTGTCTTCTCCGAAAGAGGCGTTTTCCTGATGTCCCAAACAATCGAAAAGGGGATTCATCAGAGAAAATAACTTTACCCCAGTCCTCAGCAGTCCACTGCCTGTACCTTTTGCAGAATATCAGTCTGTCCATGATGTTGTTTCTGGAGAGAAGTGGCTTCTTTGCTGCCCTCCTTGAGACCAGGCCTTGCTCCAAGAGTCTCCGCCTCACAGTGCGTGCAGATGCACTCACACCTGCCTGCTGCCATTCCTGAGCAAGCTCTGCACTGCTGGTAGCCCGATCCCGCAGCTGAAACACTTTTAAGAGACGGTCCTGGCGCTTGCTGGTCTATATTGGGCGCCCTGAAGCCTTTTTGGCAACAATGGAACCTCTCTCCTTGAAGTTCTTGATGATGCGATAGATTGTTGACTGAGGTGCAATCTTTCTAGCTGCGATACTCTTCCCTGTTAGGCCATTTTTGTGCATTACAATGATGACTGCACGTGTTTCTTTAGAGATAACCATGGTTAACAGAAGAGAAACAATGATGCCAAGCACCAGCCTCCTTTTAAAGTGTCCAGTGGTGTCATTCTTACTTAATCATGACAGATTGATCTCCAGCCATATCCTCATCAACACCCACACCTGTGTTAATGGAGCAATCACTGAAAAGAGGTTAGCTGGTCCTTTTAAGGCAGGGCTGCAATGATGTTGAAATGTGTTTTGGGGGATAAAGTTCATTTTCTAGCCAAATATTAACTTTGCAAGTAATTGCTGTTAAGCTGATCACTCTTTATAACTTTCTGGAGTATATGCAAATTGCAATTAGAAAAAGTGAAGCAGTAGACTTTGTAAAAATTAATATTTGTGTCATTCTCAAAACTTTTGGCCATGACTGTAGATACACATACATACATAAATACATACACATACATATATACATTATATATACACATACATACATATATGCATATATATACATATATACACGTACTACCAAAAAGAGGGTCCTCACCAAATCATGAATTGGCACTTCTCATTAGAATAACAACATATAAGGACATATATTCTCATATAGTCCAAAAAACTAAGAGATCCAAAATTATTCAAAAACTACAAAATTTATTAATAACCGTTAAAAACACTACATGACATGAAATACACAGTGGAGTAGTACCCAATCAAAACACCCAATAAGGGGAGATTACATGAAAGCAGACTATACTGCTCAAAGTGTAACAACCACATAAGCACATCCCGGTAATGACAAAGGTCAAATCATTAGGAAATTACATTCAGTAAATACTTTACCCGGAAGTGTGATTGGATCGTGGTGACACCCGCAGCGCTGCATTCAGAGATCTCCCCCTCACCCCGACGCACGTTTCGCTTTCCCGCTTCTTCCGGGGGCGTGATGGAGGTGGGTAAAGTGGGGTTTTAAATACTGGACACTAATGATCACGTGTGCTATTCCGGACATCGGCATAGGGTGAACTTTTGCCTAATTAGTTCATGTGCTTTGCGGCGCATGTAGCTGTTCTACGTTCCCCATCGTAAATTGTCACTTCCTGTCTTGCGCCCGTTGGACCGCATGCTGGTACGCAAGCGGTACAACACGTGGGCACTTTAGGAAGTACATAGGAACGAGATCCAGCGCATGCGCGCTCACAGAAGAACTTCAATAGCAGTATTTAAACATACATCGAAAGATAAAGAACTGGAGTTGTCTAACACAGATAGACCAATCTAAATATACGAATTCCTTGTCATTTTACCACACTACCCATTACTTATTACACACATAAGTTTTAACACAATATTAAAGTGCATCAATGTGACAAATATGATAATAAAATTAAAAATATAAAATTGTGTACTAAACAAATCAATTATATTATAAACCTATTATAAACTTGATACATATCTAAACATATATGTGAATACGATGATAATGAATAAAATATAAAAGATAACACTTGTAGCACTGTTATATTGCCTCTCCCATACTCTGGAACTCTACCTCAACACATCAGACTCTCGCCTACCATGGAAACCTTCAAAAAGAACCTGAAGACCCACCTCTTCCGACAAGCCTATAACCTGCAGTGATCCTCAGTCTACTGAACCACCGCACAACCAGCTCTATCCTCTCCTAGTGTATCCTCACCCATCCCTGTAGACTGTGAGCCCTTGCGGGCAGGGTCCTCTCTCCTTCTGTACTTGTGTGTGCCTTGTATTGCTCACGTTTATTGTACTTGTCTATATTTGCCCCTTTTCACATGTAAAGCGCCATGGAATAAGTGGCGCTATAAAAATGTATAATAATAACAATGATAATAATAAAGTGTTTATTTCTGTTAATGTGGATGATTATGGCTTACAGCCATTGAAAACCCAAAAATTATTATCTCAGAATAATTATCAAAAAAAACCTGCAAAGTCTTTCTAAGCGTTTAAAAAGGTCCCTTAGTCTGTTTCAGTAGGCTCCACAATCATGGGGAAGACTGCTGACTTGATAGATGTTCAGAAGCAGTAATTTTAGGGAAAAAATATAAATGTGGTCAATTGGAGGAGCGCTATTGCTATAGAGCACACTGCAATGGATTAGTGGTAAACAATCCTGAGGAAGGTAGCGGTATGCTGCCGAAGCGTGTAGTGGTCTAATAAAAGGTTTTACCACTAATCCATTGCAGTGGGCTCTATAGCCTTAGCGCTCCTCCAAATGACCACATTTATATTTTTTCCATAAAATCCTCCAGTACAATGACTGATAACACCTCTATATACAGTAGATAACATGGGATCCACCATTCACAATAGGTGATGTCACAGCTCACCTCCTCCTCTTGTACAATGACTGATAACACCTCTATATACAGTAGATAACACAGGATCCACCATTCACAATAGGTGATGTCACAGCTCACCTCCTCCTCCTGTACAATGACTGATAACACCTCTATATACAGCAGATAACACAGGATCCACCATTCACAATAGGGGATGTCACAGCTCACCTCCTCCTCCTGTACAATGACTGATAACACCTCTATATACAGTAGATATCACAGGATCCACCATTCACAATAGGTGATGTCACAGCTCACCTCCTCCTCCTGTACAATGACTGATAACACCTCTATATACAGTAGATAACACAGGATCCACCATTCACAATAGGTGATGTCACAGCTCACCTCCTCCTCCTGTACAATGACTAATAACACCTCTATATACAGGAGATAACACAAGATCCACCATTCACAATAGGTGATGTCACAGCTCACCTCCTCCTCCTGTACAATGACTGATAACACCTCTATATACAGTAGATAACACAGGATCCATCATTCACAATAGGTGATGTCACAGCTCACCTCCTCCTCCTGTACAATGACTGATAACACCTCTATATACAGTAGATAACACAGGATCCACCATTCACAATAGATGATGTCACAGCTCACCTCCTCCTCCTGTACAACGACTGATAACACCTCTATATACAGTAGATAACACAGGATCCACCATTCACAATAGATGATGTCACAGCTCACCTCCTCCTCCTGTACAATGCCTGATAACACCTCTATATACAGTAGATAACACAGGATCCACCATTCACAATAGGTGATGTCACAGCTCACCTCCTCCTCCTGTACAATGACTGATAACACCTCTATATACAGTAGATAACACAGGATCCACCATTCACAATAGGTGATGTCACAGCTCACCTCCTCCTGTACAATGACTGATAACACCTCTATATACAGTAGATAACACAGGATCCACCATTCACAATAGGTGATGTCACAGCTCACCTCCTCCTCCTGTACAATGACTGATAACACCTCTATATACAGTAGATAACACAGGATCCACCATTCACAATAGGTGATGTCACAGCTCACCTCCTCCTCCTGTACAATGACTGATAACACCTCTATATACAGTAGATAACACAGGATCCACCATTCACAATAGGTGATGTCACAGATCACCTCCTCCTCCTGTACAATGACTGATAACACCTCTATATACAGTAGATAACACAGGATCCACCATTCACAATAGGTGATGTCACAGATCACCTCCTCCCTTCATAACTTTTGTCCAGATTAGAGCATGCTCAGATAATGGCTCTGTACTAACACATAGGATCTGAGTTTTTTACGGCCGAGAATCGCATCAATGTTTCATGAACAGTGATCTGTATGTCATCCATTTTCAATGAGAGGATGCGATTTCCTAGCATCAAAGTATGTGTGCGTCATCCGTATGGCATCCGTATAGTGAGATTTTCTCGCACCCATGCAAAATTTAACTGATCCATGGGCTGAAATATTCGTCAAAACATATATATACAGTACAGACCAAAAGTTTGGACACACCTTCTCATTCAAAGATTCTTCTGTATTTTCATGACTATGAAAATTGTACATTCACACTGAAGGCATCAAAACTATGAATTAACACATGTGGAATTATACATTACACTTTACAAAAAAAGTGTGAAACAACTGAAAATATGTCTTATATTCTAGGTTCTTCAAAGTAGCCACCTTTTGCTTTGATTACTGCTTTGCACGCAGAAAAGGTGAACGGATGAACTCTACATGCCTGGTTCCCACCGTGAAGCATGGAGGAGGAGGTGTGATGATGTGGGGGTGCTTTGCTGGTGACACTGTTCGGGATTTATTCAAAATTGGAGGCATAGTGAACCAGCATGGCTACCACAGCATCTTGCAGCGGCATGCTATTCCATCCGGTTGGCGTTTAGTTGGACCATCATTTATTTTTCAACAGGACAATGACCCCAAACACACCTCCAGGCTGTGTAAGGGCTATTTGACCAAGAAGGAGAGTGTTGGGGTGCTACACCAGATGACCTGGCCTCCACAGTCACCAGACCTGAACCCAATCGAGATGGTTTGGGGTGATCTGGACCACTCACCGCTTCAATTTTGAATAAATCCCCAACAGTGTCACCAGCAAAGCACCCCCACACCATCACACCACCTCCTCCATGCTTCACGGTGGGAACCAGGCATGTAGAGTCCATCCGTTCACCTTTTCTGCGTGCAAAGCAGTAATCAAAGCAAAAGGTGGCTACTTTGAAGAACCTAGAATATAAGACATATTTTCAGTTGTTTCACACTTTTTTGTAAAGTGTAATGTATAATTCCACATGTGTTAATTCATAGTTTTGATGCCTTCAGTGTGATTCTACAATTTTCATAGTCATGAAAATACAGAAAAATCTTTGAATGAGAAAGTGTGTCCAAACTTTTGGTCTGTACTGTATATATATATATATATATATATATATATATATATATATATAAATTTCATAGAGAGATAACAGAATAGCTGTTAATTCATTTGTCGGCTCCTGTATGAAATATAAATATATATATATATATATATAATATATATATATATATATATACTGTATATATGTCTCACAGTGTATATTAAAGGGAACCTGTCTGCTCATTTTTTCGCATATAAGCTGCAGCCACCGCCATTAGGGGCTTATCTACAGGATTATTTAATGCTGTAGATAAACCCCGATGTCACCTGAAAGATAAGAAAAACAAGTTAGATTATACTCACCCGGGGCGGTCCGGGTCCGATGGGCGTCTCAGGTCCGGGTCCAGCGCCTCCTTTCAACATTGAAATTACAACACCAAGAAGGTGGAAGATGGAAATCCTAGGAACTAGACATTATTAATATAGAAATGATGTAAACATGGAAAAGAAATTTCATACCATGTGGATTTCTTCAGTCTGGGATATGAGCCCTGTGCAGAAATCTCGGCACTTCCAGCCTCAGCTGCTATCAGTGAGGTTGTTAGGGTGAGTTTCCACGGTCAGGAAACGCTGCGTGTTTGGCGCTGTGCGCTGGCGCAGCGCCAAACACGCAGCGTCCAGATGTTACAGCATAGTGGAGGGGATTTCAAGAAATCCCGTCTCCACTATGCGTAACAATACGCAGGTGGCAAACCTGCGTAAACGGACATGCGGCGCGTCTTTTCAGACCGCAGCATGTCCTCGCGTATTGCGGCGACGGTGCGTCGCCGCAACATAATTAACACAGGGCTATGTAGCCCTGCGCTCTTTCCGGAGGTGTTCCGGAGGTGTCCTGAACACCTCCGGAAAGAGCGCGCGTCAGAAAGGGGGCGGGGCTTAGACGGAGCGGAATTTCCGCTCCGTCAAAAGCGCTATGGTTCCGGACCGTGGAACCATAGCCTAAATGGTCGTCTGAGGAAGGATCTGCCGCTGAATGCACCTGGGCAAATCATCAAGATCCTCTGCTGGCAGCTCCTGTGTAATCACCGAGTAATGACAGACCTGTATTTGCCGAATGAGTCTTATTATTTTTCTGCTGGACCATTTGGCGTTTTCAATTATACTATTATTTTTTTGTGTGTTTTTTTATGTTTTATTTTACTTTTTTTCACTTTTGTATTTTGTCTCACTGTGGGACATGTATAATTTTTACTTTGATTGCTGGTCTCATACACTGCAGTCAGGGCCGGCGTCAGCACCCGGCACACCCGGCCAAGTGCCGGGGCCCTGAGCAGGCTGGGGGGCCCACTCGCAGTCTGGCACCCCCCCGCCCGTTAGCGGAGGAGAGCGGTGTCAGCGCCGCCACTGGGCCCCCCCCGCTTGCTCAGGGCCCCGGCATATCAGCTGGCACAATACTTACCTCTCCCGTGCCTCCGCTGCTGCAGCTCCGGGCTCCAGGGGGCGTCGGCGCTTCTTCTCACAGCAGTGCCGCTGAATGACGTCATCATTCAGCGGCCGGCTGTGGCAGAGAGCGGGGACGCCGGACTGGTAAGACGTTACTCTGTGTGTGTCTGTGTCTATGTAGTGCGGTGCTTTGTGTGTGTGTGTGTGTGTGTGTGTATGTGTGTGTGTGTGTGTATGTATGTGAGAGAGTGCTTATGTGCTGTCTGTGTGTGATGATGGGCAGGCATTGCTGATAATGGGGAGGCATTGATGATGATGGGAAGGAGATGATGATAATGGGCAGGTATTGATGATAATGGGCAGGCATTGATGATGGGGAGAAGATGATGATGGGCAGGCATTGCTGATAATGGGGAGGCATTGATGATGGGGAGAAGATGATGATAATGGGCAGGTATTGATGATAATGGGCAGGCATTGATGATGGGGAGAAGATGATGATGGGCAGGCATTGATGATGATGGGCAGGCATTGATGATGATGGGGAGGCGATAATGATGATGAGGAGACGATGATGATGATGGGCAGGCATTGATGATAATGGGGAGGCATTGATCATGATGGGGAGGCGATAAATGATGATGGGGAGGCGATGATGATGATGGGCAGGCAATGATGATCTAAAGGACTCAATGATGATGATGAGGAGTCTTTCCACAGCGCCCTTCCCTGAACCGTAACAGTGCAGAACGCAGTACAGCGCAGAGGAGAGCTCCATATTTTGTATGGAGCATTATATGGGGACCAGTATCCTGTATGGAGCATTATATGGGGACCAGTATCCTGTATGGAGCATTATATTGGATCCAGTATTCTGTATGGAGCATTATTTTGGGTCCAGTATTCTGTATGGAGCATTATATGGGGGATGACATCCTGCATGGGGTATTATATGGGTGATGAGGGGGAGACTGTGGTGCCCATAATATTGTATGGAGGACTGTACTGTCCAGTCTGTTCTGTGTGCTGTGAGGATTTCACGGTTTATGAGCTATTGTACAATTTACAATAGATATCACTCATGTAATGGAAGAAGAGAAGTGTTTGGCATTGTACTGTACCTATATTTCTCTGCTGTATTTGTGCATCATGAATCGTGGTCTGTGTTAAAGGGGCCCACTGAGGCTCTTTCGCCCGGGGCCCATAAAAACCTGGAGCCGGCCCTGACTGCAGTACTTGTGTACTGCAGTGCATGAGTCTGACAGTGTCTCACTGACACAGCCTGTGACTTCCAGCTTATAAAACGAAAATATGCCTAACCCTAGGGTTTTTTCAGACTTATTTCCTTGTGTAAAAAAACCCTTGCATTTTACAGTACCAGCTTAGAGAATGAGATTTCTAAACTCTCAATCACACGTTGCATTTTTTTCTTCCGTTTTTTTTTATCTGAAGTTTGTGAATTCTTTCAGTTTTGCAGCGTTTTTCACCCATTCAACTGAATGAAAGAAAAAACAAAATGCTGCAAAAACATGAGTATTGTATGTAACGTTTTTCCTGCTACCACTCTGGTTTTAGGGGTAGAATAACATGCTGCAAAAATGCATCATGTGAACATACCCTTATCCTGGTTGTGTTCAAGCTGGAAATAAAATAGAATGTCCATAATAACATGGAGACATAATTCATTCTATGGTTTTCCACTTTCAGAATTACTAGGCTGCATCTATTTGTACAGAGCCGCCCATGAAGATTCTATCCCAAGATTCCATGATGACATCACTCATGATGTTGGCTATTATGACATCACTCATGATGTTGGCTATTATGACCTCACGGAACAGAATCTTCTTATAGAATGTACGCAGTGTCACAGGCTGCCATTCTTGGTTCCATAGCTGGTGAACAGTACTCTCTTGTACTTACTCGCTATGACTGACTATCTTCTGGATAAATGTCAGGTAGACGCACTATGGGAGATTTTTAAAAAAAATCGCCCTGACACTGCGCTTCTACCACCCGATGGCGTCCTCAGCTTCACTCACCGGCTGGTGATGGGGCTGGTAAATGACTGCCTGACCAAACACTACCAAGGTCAACTAACCTCAGAGTATCTGAGTGATTTACCTCAGAACATCAGGACATCAGTACAGCAGGTAAGTGGCGGACGCTCTGCACAAATCTTCTCCATAATAATAGATCATAATGGCGGGATAGAAGTTTCTTATTTCCTCCAACATAAAACACCACTAATCCCCATATGTGGCGTCATTGTATCTGCAGACAGAGGAGCAAATGTCACATAAAATGGCCGCCTTCGTTGTGACCTTTCACACCTCAGGATTTTCATTTTTATTTCTTTTCTTTTTTTATAGGCTGAAACAAGATTTCAAAATGGCGATTTGTCTGTTATTAAGGAACTCGCCCAAAATATCCTGTCTATACTGGAACATCCGGCCTGCTCATCGGAACGCCTGGTAAGGAGCCGTCTTCTTCTCTATCACACGTCCTTGTTTTCTGATATTCTCAGATAACCAGATATCAGCGGCTGAGATAATAGGCGATATTACAGAAATGTCGTGTATACAAGTCTCTTACACAGTATATGAATCTGGACTTGTGGAGAGGAGCTGCAGTGTAAAGCAATTCCCTCTAATACTGTAATGAATGAAGTACAAGATGTGCCCATGATGTACCGAGCGCAGGTAACACGGCGCTGGGATCACGGTGCAGAGAAGTCGACGTTTACACTGAACATTTGATTTTTCCATCTTAATTTATCTTAATCCACCTAAATGAGAAAATGAGAAAACATGGCGCATTATCTGTAGAGTTACAATTGCTGCATCTGTAAATGCAGGTTTAGCGCTTCCTGATTTATGGATTTGGTGATTTAGTGAAATATTCCACATATTAAATCTATATATTATTACTATTAGGAAACAGCAGAAGGCGACACCGAATATGGGCGAAATCTACACCCGGAAATGACCCCTGACCCTAATACGAGTCAGTGGGAACTGCCCAGCGATCTGACCACAGGTGAGCCGATCATCCGACCTTCTAGAAGAAATCTCCAGATATTATAGAGAACGGGATAATGGTGGATTTACTCTACTCGGTGTCCAGGGAACCTGTCAGCACATGTGAAGTGCTGGTCTGACTGTATGGCCCATTACCCTCTAATGACAGGAACCCTTTTGTTTTTAGAAATCCAATATCTCAGTCAGGAGACTCTAACGTAGAAGCAATACACCAAATTGGATGGAAATGCACTGGGGCGTGGAAGAAAGCGTCTGAGTGCAGTGACACGCCCTAGTGCACTTCCAGGCTAATTTGCATATTGCTGCTCAGCTTGAGCTCTCCCTTCCCATCACTCACATGTACAGTGAGGGCGATGTGCTCCTCATATTTAGAATCCCCATATAATTAGTAATAACCCCATATACAGGCGTCCCGTTATTTCTCCCGTATATCGCTGTATTGTGTATGTAGGATTCATATCGTCTAATACATTTTATTTCTTCATCGTTTTATCACTGTTTTAGATACAACTGTGCTGGAGATTCCTGACAATGGAATCAATGAGATCCCGGAGATCCAAAAACCTGCGGCTGTGAGTATCATAGAGGGGGATGTCTGTGTATCACCAGATCATGGGGTGTGAATGACGCGTCCAGTATTATCCCCCATATAACCATGGGACATCGCTATTCTAAATGTAGATGATCCTATCGTGTTAGATAATAACACTTATACTATGTAAACGGAATCTGGCACCAGGTTTTTGCTACCCATCTGAGAGCAGCATGATGCAGGGGCAGGGACCCTGATTCCAGCGATGTCACCTACTTTTACTGGGTGGAGTAGTTGTGATAAAATCACACTTTTCTGATTCAGATCTAGCAGAGCTCTGAATGCTGAGCCATGTATAAGCCCGCCCACACCATTGATTGGCAGCTTTCTGTGTATAGCACACTGTGAATAAGCAGAAATCCGCTGATCTGTGGTGGGGGCAGGGTTACACAGAGCAATAGGACTACGTGGCACAAGATTAGGCCTATAGTGATAATCTCTTGCTGATTAAACACTCATTTTAATAAAACGACACACAGCGTAGTAACACGTCGCTGGAATCAGGATTTCAGCCCTTTCATCATGCTGCTCTTAGATTACATATAAAAAACCTGCTGACAGAATTCCCTTTAAGTTTTCATAAGTGATCTACCATATTATTCAGCACTGTGCAATGATTCCGGTGTATGGAGGCTCCCCTTATCCCCTAAACGACCTATAGAAGCCAAGAGTACCCATACAAATGGATAGAGTAGGCAGATACTTACAAAATATTTTTATTAATATGCAAGCAGTATAAACAATGGCAATGGTGAAAATACCCAAAACACAGTGCCTGTATTTACCGGCCCTATAGCAGATAATTAATGTAAATACAATAAACTCTAAAATATCGTTACCAGATAGGCAGGCATAAAAGGTAGAGAACTAATAACTCCCAAATAAATCCATTATAAATAGCAGTCCCAATCAATATGCAGCTAAAAGATTCCCAAAAACATAAAATAATCATCCCACAAAAGTATGTGTAAAAACCAAACATGGATTTGGTATATATAAAAGAAAAACAAGTGCAAAACACACCTTACACAGATGTATAAGGCATTATAACAAATACACACAATCATCAAAGTGATGTCACTATAATAGGTGGCTACATAAAAAAGTGCATGTGCTATGTGCAAAAATATATTTTTATAAAAAGAGCAAAAAGTGACAATGTGCGCAAATTAGATGGGAAAGAGACATAGCTGCATGGTGGCCAAATATGGTAGAATATACAGGAATCACACAATAATAAAGAGCCGCACTATTAATAGATAAAAGTAAATATTAGTATAAAAAGAGCAAAAAGTGACAATGTGCACAAACTAAATAAAATACAGACATAGCTGCATAGAGCCCAAGTATGGTAGAGCACACAGGAAACCCAAAATGATAAAAAGCCGCACTGTTAGTAAATAAGGGACTGTACCTTTAAAGGCCGCCGGTACCGAATACAGCGCAACCCCGACGCGCGTTTCGGAATGAGAATTCCTTCGTCAGGGGGACCTATGAAGTGCTATGTCCATGACCTCCACCATTTTATCCGGCATATGACAGCTGATCCAGTTATATGCCCCTAACAGCCGCGAGTGGAATCGCGATCCACCTGCAGCTTTTAATAAGTTAAATGCCGCTGTCAACTCCGACAGTGGCATTTAACATGGATGCGCAGGAAGTGCATCTTAGCTCTTGGCAGGAGACCCCTGTGGTTGTCATTGTCACACTGCTATGAGCGCCCCCCTGGTGGTCGGTGCTCATAGCAGATGAGCATTTTTGCTGCACATAGCAGGGCTGAACCCCTGCTATGTGTAACACAAGTGATCGGATGATCGCAGCTTCCACTCACCCATGGAGACTATTGAAAAAAGTAAAAAGTAGATAATATATATATAAAATAAAAAAATATAAAGGTCCAAATTACCCTCCTTTTGCCCCATTCAAAATAAAACAAAAAAAATACACATACTAATAGCATTTAGTGAGTGTGGTAAAAAAAAAAATCAATTGTGGAATTGCACTTTTTTTTGCAATTTTACCACACTTAGAATTTTTATCCCGCTTTTCAGTAAAGGATATATTAAAAGCAATGGTGTCATTCAAACATAAAACTCGTACCACAAAAAAACAACAACAAGCCCTCACTTGGCCATATTGACCGAAAATAACAAAGTTATAGCTCTGGGAAGAAGGGGAGCAAAAACCGGAAATACCCGTTTCTTAAGGGGTTAAATGACATCCGTGTCTGCGGAGCCTTCTGCTTGTACATTCAATCACTGTAAATCAGCGGGGACATAATACTGGAGGAAGAAGATTTTTCTTGCAGCTTTTTTATCTGAAAATCATTTCTTATTTTTTTATAGGGAGCGATCGAATCATTGATCCCAGAGAGAAAGCCGCATATAGGAGACTTCGAAACATCCGAACTGATCGGCGCTGGATCTTTTGGGTGAGATTTCTGTAGGGTATCATCCACATTGCTCAGGGTTCCCTATGACAACACTTCTGCCTCTGTGCCCTGCCATTCAGCGTTATCATAGGGAAATGATCTGAGTCCACACCACTGTTCACATCTAATTCTCACTATTCAGCTCATTCATACACAGTGGAGCATACTGACCTATAACAGGTTACACTGTATGGACCTGTGCACACACTGCAGACTTGTCGCATTTTTTTTTTTGTGTTTTTTTTCTGCTCAGATTTGTTATAAAATCTGAGGGATTTCATGATGCCAGAAAAGTGAATGAGTTCCCTGAAGTCTCATGCACACGATGCTTATCTTTCCATTTAAATCTGCAGCATGTCAATTCTTTCAGCATTTTTTCTGCAGATTTCACACATAATAATGAGTGGGGAAAAATCTGCAACAAAAACGCAGGTAAAAAGTGTATCAAAAACACGACAAAAATGCGTGCGCCTATTTGACGCATTGTTCTTCCTGCTTAGAAATGCAGATATGGGGTAAACATTTCTGCTGCAAATACTTAATATGGGCACAAACCCTTAAGGAAAGGGATTAATATATTATATTACACTCACTTGTCCGAGGCCCCATCTGTTCTTATGTTGCCGCCTCCACCAGAGCTTCCTCCTCAGCGGACTTTTGGTTTTTTGGGGTTCCATTATGGAGCTGATAAGAGTGATTGGCTACACATGGTCACGTGAGGATTGACACGATATTGACGTCAATGACCTCTGCACCCGCACCCTCCACCATGACCACGTGAGTCCAATCACTGGCCTCAGTTCCAGAAGGGGGCGCCAGAGCAACCAAAGACTGGCACGGAGGATGGAGAACTGCAGGGATGGACAGATGGGAGCCTCGGACAGGTGGGTAGAATGTGTTCCACTATTATTTAACTATTTCCATCCCCTCCATTTATTATGCCTTAGGTCGGGGTCACACTTGCGAGTGCAATGTGAGAAACTCGCTCGAGTCTCTCGCCTCAATACCCGGCACTCGGACCGGAGCATTCAGCTACATAGAAATACATGCGGCCGCACACTCCGGTTCCGAGTGCCGGCGGCAGTGCCCGGTATTGAGGCGAGTTTCTCGCATTGCACTCGCGAGTGTGACCCCGGCCTTAGAGTCTGAGAGGAACAGAATAAACTTCTTACAGCAATTGGAGGAATTACAATTTGGACTAAATTTTACATGGACAGAATCAGATCTTCTGGTCAATTATAGCGAATCTGCCCAAGAAGATTCTCTCCTCTCCAATATGACTTGTGTGAGGGCTCCAGCAGCCATGGCATTGTGCAGATCTCCATAGTTGATCTATGCAGTGCTATATTATTAGTTTCTAGAAATGTATCTCCAGTGACGGTCGGACTTCAAGAAATTAGTACAGAAGATCATATAATGACTTCTATAGATGGACTGTTAATAAGGATTGATTATTTACCATGGATTGTCCTTCTCTCCAGGTCCGTACATGTAGTGCGCCATAAAGACTTAAATCAGAGCTTTGCAATGAAGAAAATGGCGAAGCAGAACTTGAATACTCGAAAAATTAAATTGGCTTTCCTGGAAAGGGACATCTTAACATTCTCTGATTGTCCCTTTGTGGTCTCCATGCTCTGCTCCTTTCCATCTAAATCTCACCTCTGTATGGTCATGGAGTATGTGGAAGGTAGGACATGTGCATTATATTATAGTCAGTCTATGTCTGCTTACATCTTATCATATAATTAGGATTAGTCCAGGTGGTTGGTTACATCACCACAGAGCATTTACTATAGGTTATACATTACCTACATGCCCAGAAATTAATTGATCTGTGAGCAGGGGTACTATGGGGCCCATGAGTTCTAGGGGGCCAAGCATCACTTGGCATTGGGCCACATCACTCCTATCATCACAATTTCAGCATAGCCGAATCCTCAGAATGTGAATACAGCTGATCAAAATGGCGCATCAGGAAGCCGGAAGCTCCCCGATCCACCATTCAGCCCGTGGTTGTGAGACTGTGGTCTGAGACTCCGTACACTGCAGGGGCAAAGTAGTCACAGCATCACGCCTGCAGTGTGGAGTCTCAGTACTCACACTGTACTGACCAGAGCAGCATGCCGTGGCAATGGGGCGAGGTGAATAGTGCTTTTCTAATGTCAGCATTTGTAGGGGCCATAATACTGATTGGGTGGCTGTGGGGGACATAGTACTGTGTGTGAGGCAATGGGCGCCTGCTAATACCCCCATACTGACTTGTCGACTGTGAATGCCCCTGTACAGAGTGGGGTCTTCATACTGAGTGGTGTGCTGTGGGGGTCCTCATTCTGTGTTAGGGTCCAAATTATGTGTGAGGTGCTGTGGGGGCCTTTATACTAAGTGAAGACATGTGGAGGCCATTATATTGTGTGAGAGTCTGTTTGGGACATTATACTGAGTATAGGGAGGGTGGGCGCCATCATACTGAGTGAGGGCATCATGCTGACACCGTATATATGGGGTGATACTGTAGGGAGCAGGATTCATTGGGGGAAACCGTACTCAGTGTGTTTGGGTGGGGGCACTTTTGAGGGCATCATACTTTGAAATGGCCATAAAAAGTATAATGCTGGTGAAAACACTAAAGGGTATGCCACACTAAACAATATCGCTAACGGGATCGCTAAAAAACGTCACTATTTAGCGATCCCGTTAGCGATATTGTTCAGTGCGGCAGCTTCCAGCGACGAGCTTCCTGCTGTGATCTCGCTCGTCGCTGGAATCGCTCCGGACCCTATTTCATCGCTGGCGCTCCCGCTGGGTAAGTATCTTATCGCTGTGTGGCACCTTTTCTTAGCGATTTAGCGGTACTTTTGTACCGCTAAAGTCGTTAAGAAGATCGCTAACGGCGATAGCGTCGTTAACTATATCGCTAAATGCGGCAGCATTTAGCGATATAGAAACAATCCCGCTAGCGATCTCATTAGTATGCAACGCTAACGAGATCGCTAGCGGGATTGCTTAAGGTACTGCCACACTAAGCAATCCCGCTAGCGATCTCGTTAGCGTTGCATACTAATGAGATCGCTAGCGGGATTGTTTCTATATCGCTAAATGCTGCCGCATTTAGCGATATAGTTAACGACGCTATCGCCGTTAGCGATCTTCTTAACGACTTTAGCGGTACAAAAGTACCGCTAAATCGCTAAGAAAAGGTGCCACACAGCGATAAGATACTTACCCAGCGGGAGCGCCAGCGATGAAATAGGGTCCGGAGCGATTCCAGCGACGAGCGAGATCACAGCAGGAAGCTCGTCGCTGGAAGCTGCCGCACTGAACAATATCGCTAACGGGATCGCAAATTGTGACGTTTTTTAGCGATCCCGTTAGCGATATTGTTTAGTGTGGCATACCCTTTAGTGTGGCAGTACCTTAAGGGGCTTCAATAGATAGATAGATAGATAGATAGATAGATAGATAGATAGATAGATAGATAGATAGATAGATAGATAGATAGATAGATAGATAGATAGATAGATAGATAGATAGATAGTAAAGTCAGCTGTAGACAAGATGTGATATCACTTTGCTATTAGTCACATGGACCACATTTCACCACTACTTTAGTCTAATATTATGTGCACTATTCATTATATTTGTATATAGTCTTTCCCGCCAAATATCTCTGCTCACTTCTCATTATACATCATGGTGATCTGCTTTATAAACCCCTCACTGGTCATATTTCTTTTTTTCTACAGGTGGAGACTGTCGGACCCTATTAAAAACCAAGGGTCGTTTACCTGTCCCCTTGGCCCGCTTGTACTTTGCAGAAGCGGTTCTTGCTGTAGAGTACTTGCACAGCTATGGGGTGGTACACAGAGACTTGAAGCCACAGAAGTAAGTGCCCCCTGTAGTATGATAAAGGAAGTTAGCATTTATTATCATATAGTCTGCAAATTTAAAACCATCTTTTCTTTCACAGCCTCCTGATAACATCTGCTGGACACATTAAAGTTACCGATTTGGGGCTTTCAAAAGTTGGTGTCATGACACCAAAAGACAACATCTACCAGCAATCAGCAAAGGACATCAGCAGAGAGTTCCGGGACCGTGAGGTCAGCATCACTTACAGAAACGCAGCTTGTTCTTTACTAATCTCATCGCACTGTTGTTTCTTCTCTGAATTCTTCATTTCTAGAGATCTTTTCCGCTGATATTTTATCTTCTGTCATTGTGTTTTTATGGTGAGAACTTGTCATAATAATGGTATCATCAATCTCATCTTCTATTGGTTTCCAGGTCTGTGGCACCCCAGATTATATAGCCCCAGAGGTCCTCCTGAAAAGAGGCTATGGAAGACCTGTTGACTGGTGGTCAATGGGGATCATACTACATCAATTTCTTAGGGGATTTTTTCCATTTCAAGGGAAATACCCACATCAGACTGTTGATAATATTATCTCTGGTAAGTGGAATAATCCAATCATTGCTTTGATTGGTTACACTGGTTTACTTATTTATTTTGCTTTATCTTACAGTGTAATAAAGATGTTTTATTTTCTGTAATTTTCTATATAACAGGACACCTACGTTGGGATCTTATTCCCATTCCTCCCCTTGATGCTCGGCGCCTCATCACTGAACTGCTGATAAAAAATCCTGAACAAAGACTTGGGACAGGTAACAACTTGCTCATTACACATAGCACATAGTACATAGCACTTCTCTATCAGCTCATCCATTTCTAATTCTTCATAATATGACTTTCAGTAAATTTCCTTCATGTTTGCTCAGAAATGTCATTAGTTCAGATTTAGCTAAACAGTTCAGATATGGAACAGTCTTTGACAATATTCGCAACACTTTTATTTTGTATTTTCCAGGAGGAACTTTTGAGATCAAGGGTCATCCATTCCTGACTGACTTAGACTTTGACAACCTTCTAAGTCAGAAGCCGGAGTATGTTCCTCAACTTGCGTCAAACATGGACACAAGATTCACTATCAGTAAGTAGAAGGAAGGAGACGTCATCTAGGCTAAGCAGCTGTTTGTCTCGTTTACCATAGTTTGAGACAATCGGTTCCCATTAATATTACGGATAAATGGTTACTGTGTTATATTGACAACCTCTAATAATACTTCATTATCTATGTCTTTTAGAACAGTCTAAAGTAAAGAAACATCTGGTCTCAGAGAATGAGGAGGACAATGAGAGCTCTGACTACCAAAATTTTACATCGTCTTCTGAATGGCTTTCTAAAGTAAGTATGAGAACAACAAAAAATGTAAAAAAAAAAATACATCTAAAAGTAAAAAAAAAGTATTTCATATCTTCTTCTTGTCCGCATTTAGCTCTGTACCACTGCTACCAGGAGGATGAATAATGAGGATCCCAAGTCACCTCCAGAGTTTACCCAAACATCCTCCACAAACATCTTAAGGTACTGCCACACTAAACAATCCCGCTAGCGATCACGATAACGACGCATACTAATGCGATCGCTAGCGGGATTGTTTCTATATCGCTAAATGCGGCCACATTTAGCGATATAGTTAACGACGCTATCGCCGTTAGCGATCTTCTTAACGACTTTAGCGGTACAAAAGTACCGCTAAATCGCTAAGAAAAGGTGCCACACAGCGATTAGATACTCCACCAGCGGGAGCGCCAGCGATGAAATAGGGTCCGGAGCGATTCCAGCGACGAGCGAGATCACAGCAGGAAGCTCGTCGCTGGAAGCTGCCGCACTGAACAATATCGCTAACGGGATCGCTAAATAGTGACGTTTTTTAGCGATCTCGTTAGCGATATTGTTTAGTGTGGCATACCCTTTAGAAACGTGAGTAGATTATAGGGTCTATACTTGCAGCTCCAGGCTGATATATGTGCACAGCCCCAAATATAGGACATAAATAACAATATTGATTACAGCATCCATCGCCCCATGATTAGCAGTCATTAGACTTCAGAAACTGCTGATGGTAACATCCTATAACTGCAGCCAAGTCATGCACTTTTAGTGCTGCCCACACTGTAGGAGATGTAGTAATACAAGCCAGCCATTCTTTGTAGTTGTTTTTCGCTCTGCTCTATAAAAGGTAGATTTAAGCAGGAAACCTTTCCCAATATAACTCTCATATGTCCCAATAGGCTTTATAGTTGGTGTTAAAATACTGAGGCAACCCCTTTTAAACAGCGTTTAATTGTGATTTACACGTTTTTCTTCTTCCAAACAGGCAGAAAGAATCTTTTCCTGCACCTATTAGAGATGATGCTATTACCAGCTTGCCATCCTGGTCCCCATTGCCAGGTATGTATATGTCTACAGCACAACAAATGAGAATGTTGACTTCAAGTCTCAAATATTTCCACGTTTTTTTCTGTAATTGGTCTCCTATGCTGTCCATGTTTCATGGATACCAATTATGTTGCCTATAGGCCCATACATTTTGCTAATTTTGTACAGTTTTTCCAGATTACCAGATCATTCATCTGGAGCAGTTGTTTTCTGTCAATGATGGGATGGCCGCATGTATGATGGCTGACAATGATGGCTGACTTCTGTATGATAACATCCCTCTGCCATTCACGCACAATAGTATCATGTAATAAGGTGTCCCTTTACTTACCTTGCACTGGTAAACAGTGATTTTGGTGCCAAAGGTTTTATATTAAGTTTATGATGCTGATTAAAAATATTGCTTTAGTTTTGCTAGATTGGCTCTAGTTTTTGAAATATTTAATAGTTAATTAATTACAATAAAATTCTGGCCTCAAAAAGTCGCTTTTATAGCATTGTAAGTGTACAAATTGAAATACAAAATAATTACATAGGATATTTCATTACCTAAGACGCTGCTAAAGAGTAAAAAGACTGAACAAAAGACCAAAAACTATTGCCTTTGTTATTACACACAAGAGGGAAGTCATTATTTTTAAGATTGAGCTATTGTCTCTGGAACTGGGACCTCAGCTATTCCTGTCCCGGGGGTACTCTTGAAGGTAGAGAGGCCTGAGTCTATACCAGCCTAGAAATGGTTGTTAACCTCTTCAGCACCAAAGGAAATAAAATTAATTTAATATGGGACACAAACAAATGGAAGATCTGAAATTCACAATAAGTAGTGATCTTCTAACCCCAGATCTCCCAGGAGGACGAGACACACTCTTGATAATTATCTCAAAAACTAGAACCAATTCAGCAAAAGTAATGGTGATCCCGGACCTTCTCGAAAGAAACACATGGCATTACCCTTTTTTTTGTTATATTTCCCCCTCCTGAAGGGGTTAAATGGTGGGAAAATATCTTTCTCTCTGTTTTTGCCACAAGTGCTTTGCAGGTAGTTGGCTAGCAAACCTGGCCAGTCAGGGGACCATAGGGGAAGGATAGGTTTCCTTCCCTGTGAATGGTCTCTGATTGGTGTATGCATTAGTAAATAAAGAGGGAGAGGGGGATAAAAGAGAGGGGGCGCCAGAGATCCGTGCCCGACCTTCAGCGTTTTCCTAGCAGAAGTGCTGCCCCACCCTTCATTTTGTCAGGACCTTCGGGTTAATCATTCAGGTATCTGAATAAACAGGAAGTTGGGATTAATGGGATGGAGCCTTTTGGCCAAGCTAAAACCCTAAATCCATAAGAAAAACCTTGACACCCAAATTTTTTTTTTAATGCAGCAGATCCTAAAAGAGTATTCTGTTACTAAGAGTTTTTTATTTTTTTACTTTCTGATCAGGCAATGAAGCTCATGAGGAAAGAAAACCTTTAATTCCTTTGAGTATAGAGCAAGAAAAATTAGAAAATGAAGAAAAGGGGGAAAAGAGCCAAGGTAAGTGTGAGAATCAGCTCCATGTTCTGCGATGTCAGTCAGTGAAAATAATTCATGTGAAGATGACATCTGTCAGTGATGGGATTGTCACATGTATGATGGCTGACAATGATCCCTGATGTCCGGCCACAGAGACCGCATATTAGTATCATGTCATATGGAGTCCCGTCACTTACATTATATTTACTTCTCTTCTCACAGGTTCCCTCCCCTGCCGGATCTTATCATCCTGCTGGCGTGGATTATCCAGGGCTGCTCAAGCATTTGCATGTTGTTACTGTTGCCCCAGCACCAACTAAAAGACTGGAAACCTCTACATCTAGCGCCCTGAAGTCCAGCAGATCCACCATCACTGCTGGACCTGTATAGAAGGACCGTCCCCATCTACCTGTGGCCTTCTGACGGTTACATCTTCACCCGGACATGTTCTGCCTCTGTCACCAGGCGCCACGGTATTCATACTGATTGGCTTTTACTGATCACCTGGTATCTGACCCGGCTATCTTCCTGACTATGATTTCGGCTAGTGATAATGTTCCTGGTTTTGTTCATCCCTTACCCTTCTATCCTATTAGTAATAAAAAAAATAACTAAAAGCCGTTACTGTTGCTCTGATTCCTTTTCATCTCGAACTCACAACTAATTTTAAGTCACTAATTTCTGTTCTTGTCACTAAATGCATTTGTCATTATCCTGAATGCAGCAGTCAGGCTCATATTTCTGTCCAGCAGTTACACTGATGTCTCCACTCAGTGCCAGTCATTGCACTTTCCCACAAAGCTCTCCACAGTGCTGCACTGTCCTACAACTCCTCCCATTTGTCACTCTACTACCATATCTACATCCCAATGAGCTAACACTAGCATGATCAGGACCTCCCACTCCCATGTCCATGACTTTTTCTGTGCTGCATCAGCTCTCAGGAGGGCACTACTGCAGACAATCAGGTTCATTCCCAATGTCTATGGATTTAAGTGTCCACTAAATACAGATCATTTTTAGCAGGAGTATTAAGTCATCTCAGTAATCTAAGTTTTGCCCACTGCACTCAGCGGCACTCAATATCTGCACATATAAAGATATTGGCTGGTGACGTGTTCATGCAGTCTTAACTCCCTGAAGATATGGAAGCAAATAAGAACGTGTTTAATATGATCTGACAAAGTCACTGGTAAAGTACTGGAGGGGAGATATGTATCACTGTGGTTGTTGGCTTCAGTGACATGAACCTAGGAAGATGCTCCAGCACACAATAAACCTTTAATAAAATAGTGGAAGATTTAGGAAACAGCGTTCCTGTGTCCACCTCAACGTGCAGCCGAGTGAGTCCAACTACCACAACGGCCAAATCATCCTTAATCATTGCAGAAAAGCTTCACTTTAAGTTCCCACGATGAGTATTTGGTTTGTTTTTTACGCTGTTTTTTCACTACACAAAGAACGCGACTTACAGTTCCAACAAATCTCACTATGCCGACGCCTCGTGTAGTCGTTTTCAGCAACACCATTCATTTTATCATATAACTAGCGATGAGAGAGAGCACTAAAATGCTCGGCTGCTCATACTGGTAACAAGCTTTCCATAATGCTTGAGTGTTCGTCTCGAGTAACGAGTATAATTGAAGTCAATAGGAAACTCAAGCATTTTTCTGGGAGTCCTTCCAAGAAGGTCTGGTGGGCATTAAAATTGCTGAAATGGAAAAAGTTCTCCAATGGAATGGGAACAGCATGGTGCAGACGCCTGTACACATCCGACTCCCAGGTCACTGCTGGGAACAATGTTGTCAGAGTATTAATCCACGTTAATGGAGCGACAATAAAACATTGAAAACCGAAGTAAAAAGGATTTTACAGGAAAAAATGTTGGGAAACATTGTTTCCTGTCTAGTGACTTGTATATAAGGCAAAATAAAAAAAAGTAAAAAAAACAAACCTCCACCCCTTAGGCTAAAAATTCACTCCATCTGTTAGAAATATCTGCTGTGGATGCAATCGTCCTCTTCTGATTTGCAGACTTCCCTGCCGGTCTGTCCATGCTGGGAGTGAAGCTATCGTGCACTTGCATGGTGCAACTACACATAGTGGTTTCTCATGTGTGGAAGTATTGAGTGATGTGGCAGGAGGCCATGCTTTCCACATGTTCTGTGGCCCGGGAGACATGGCACACTGTATTTCGGTTGCCGGGCCCCCTCTCTTCCGCTCATCGGGCCCCAGAGACAGGATTCTGCTGGTTCAGTAACTGAACGTGTGTATTCAGATGCATGTTCAGTTAAAATCTATCCTCCTGCACTCACAGCCTCCAGCCAATCACAGGCCGGCAGATGACATCAGTGTGCACGTCACCGGCGTATGACGTCACTGCCATACGCAGATGAATTGAACAGAGAACACCACTGGTCCTCGGCCAGGTATGGAGAAACTTTTTTTTTTCTAAAGCTGCACTATGGGGGTGCACTATACTACTATGGGAGTGCAGCATACTACTATAGGGGTGCATTATACTGCTATATATGACTATGGGATGCATTATACTACTACAAGTGCTTCTCACTAAATTAGAATATCATCAACAATACAATATAAAATGTGAAACTCATATAGAGTCATTACAGAGTGATCTATTTCAAGTGTTTCGATCAGAGAAAGCTTTGGCCCACAGCCCCCATTGCCGCTCTTAGCTGTTCAGCCCTGTTCCTCCAAAACCAACTTCTCCACCATGACAGAAGATCAGCTCTCCACCCTCCTATCAAGATCACACCTCACCACTTGCATGCTTGACCCGCTCCCATCCCACCTCATCCCTAGCCTCGCCACCGTCTTCACCCCTACTCTAACACACCTTTTCAGCCTCTCACTTACAAATGGTGTCTTCCCCTCATCCTTCAAACATGCCTCGATCACACCCATTCTCAAAAAGACCTCCCTTGACCCATCCTCTGTGTCTAGCTATTGCCCGATATCTCTTCTCCCTTATGCCTCAAAACTACTGGAACAGCATGTCCATCTTGAACTGTCCTCCCACCTCTCCTCCTGCTCCCTCTTTGACCACTTACAGTCAGGCTTCCGACTGCATCACTCAACTGAAACTGCCCTAACTAAAGTCACCAACGACCTACTAACCGCCAAGAGCAAGCGACACTACTCTGTCCTCCTTCTCCTGGACCTGTCTTCTGCCTTCGACACTGTGGACTATTCCCTCCTGCTACAGATTCTCTCATCTCTTGGCATCACAGGCTTGGCCCTATCCTGGATCTCATCATATCTAACAGACCGAACATTCAGTGTCTCCCTCTCCCACACCACCTCCTCACCCCACCCCGTCTGCCGGTGTTCCTCAAGGCTCAGTTCTAGGACCCCTACTCTTCTCCATCTACACCCTCGGCCTGGGACAGCTCATAGAATCCCATGGTTTGCAGTATCATCTCTACACCGATGACACGTAGATCTACCTATCTGGACCTGACCTCACCTCCTTACTGACCAAAATCCCACAATGTCTGTCCGCTATTTCCGCTTTCTTCTCTGCTCCCATTCTAAAACTGAACATGGACAAAACAGAATTCATCATCTTTCCCCCATCTCACTCTACCCCCCCACCAGACCCACCCCTCAATGTCAATGGCTGCTCACTTTCCCCAGTCCCGCATGCTCGGTGCCTCGGGGTGATCCTCGACTCTGCCCTCTCTTTCAAGCCACATGTCCAAACCCTTGCCTCCTCCTGCAGTCTCAAACTCAAAAATATTTCCCGGATCCGTGCATTCCTTTACCACGAAACTACAAAAACACTAGTGCATGCCCTCATCATCTCCCGCCTCGACTACTGCAACCTCCTACTCTCTGGCCTCCCCTCTAGCACTCTGGAACCCCTTCAATCCATTCTGCACTCAGCTGCCCGACTAATCCACCTGTCTCCCCGTTATTCCCCAGGTTCTCTTCTCTGCCAAGCCCTTCATTGGCTTCTTATGGTCCAGAGGCTCCAGTTCAAAACCCTAACCATGACCTACAGAACAAAGCCATCCACAACCTGTCTCCTCCATACATGTGACATGGTCTCCTGATACTTACCTACACGCAACCTTCGATCCTCTCATAATCTCCTCCTCCACTCCCCTCTTTTCTCTTCTTCCCACAACTGCATACAAGACTTATCCCGTGCCTCCCTTATACTCTGGAACTCTACCTCAACACATCAGACTCTCGCCTACCATGGAAACCTTCAAAAAGAACCTGAAGACCCACCTCTTCCGACAAGCCTACAACCTGCAGTGATACTCAGTCTACTGAACCACCGCACGACCAGCTCTATCCTCTCCTAGTGTATCCTCACCCATCCCTGTAGACTGTGAGCCCTCGCGGGCAGGGTCCTCTCTCCTTCTGTACTTGTGTGTGCTGTTATGTTTTGGTAGCGGAGGAGAATAAGCAAAAATGGCAATACACCAGAGAGGCTGGAACCTATTGGATTGCAGTAACCTGAACTAACCACATAACTAGAGGTAGCCGTGGAGCGTTCCTACGTTGATCCTAGATGCCTCATCACAGCCTGAGAGATAACTACACCTAAAGGCAGAAAGATGAAAGCTATCTGCCCCAGAGCAGATCCCCAAAGAAAATAGGAAGCCCCCAAACATGTAATGGCGGTTAGACAAGAAGAAGCACGGACACAGACAGAAAATAGAATGAGAAAACGCTGGGGCCCAATTGGTCTAGACAGAAAAGTACAGGAAAGGATACTCACTGCAATCCAAAAAAAACCCTAAAAATACCAACTCTTCTGATTGCAAAAACACCTGAGATCACACGATCTCTACCACCTAATCAGATCTCTGGTGTAACAAAACTAAGCCGCAGCCACTGAAAAAACAGGAAAAAGCAAATGAACAAACAACAGTGGCTCCAGATAAACTGAGAGGAGCACAAGCCCCCGGAGGGGGCCTGGCTGACCTCTACAGAAGTGCAGGGAACAATGCGAAAAGCAAGCACAAAAATAAAAGCAGAAAATATCTTATCTGATAGCAGAAGATGCAGGCAAGACTCAGCAAACTTCCAAATGAACCAGGAACCACAATTGAGATAAGAACAATTGATCACCGGCAACCATCATGGGAGGGAACCTCCCTTATATCAGACCAGTTCGTGATCCCAGATTGCCATTCCTCGCTGAAAGGTTCAGTACTGTCTGTAACCACCAGAGGGAGCCTCTGCTCAGAAACCATCTCTAGCACATTCATAACAGTGTGCCTTGTATTGATCACGTTTATTGTACTTGTCTATATTCGCCCCTTTTCACAAGTAAAGCGCCATGGAATAAATGGCGCCATAAGAATGTATAATAATAATAATAATATATACACATTCTGTATATATACACATACATATATACAGTACATATATATATATATACACATACATATATATATACACATATATACACATACATATATATATATACACATATATATACACATACATATATACATATATATATATATATATATATATATATATACACACATACATATATACACACATACATATATACACATACATATATACACACACATATATACACACATACATATATACATATATATACACATACATATATACATATATATACACATACATATATACATATATATACACATACATATTGTCATGCTGTCTCTGAATACAGGAGAACCGGGGTCTATGCTGACCCTAAGCTGGGGTCCTGGCTAATCCCTCTACCTGGAGGTACTGTTGATGGTACAGAGGTCCAGGCCGCCAGCGTAAACCCTATCTCCTGTGAATCCCTAACCACTGTAATCTAGTCCTGAGAAGGACCCTGATTACCACCACAGGGATCAGGAAGGTATCGGCCTTCACACACAGTATAAGACAAACGAGACAGTACAAGGGGTAAAATAAAAGAACACCTTGCATACAAAACTACCAATACAGAGGGAACACAAATGGGTAGGGAGATAACTAATAAAGCGAGGAGAGGAGAAAACCACAACAGGTATTCTTAGCTTAGACTTCTCAATACGATCCGCTCTGCTGGTCTGCATGAATGCTTTCACCGACACTTCCCAGCAGACAGGCAGGTATAAGAAGGAAACCAATTAACAAAACATTAATTGCAGCTGAGCGAGGCTGGTCAGTCCAGCACAGAGAGAGAAAGAATTAACCCCCTCAGTGCCGAAAAACACCCAGCACCAGAAACTCAGCTGTGCGAAGTCAGGGTGTGCAATCGCGACGATCTTCGCAGCGACACACCCGTGACAGTACCCCCCCTTCTACGAGGGGCCTCTGGACCCTCAGGGCCGGGTTTATCTGGGTGAGTAGTGTGGAAGGCCCGAACCAATCGGTCTGCGTTAATATCCGACGCAGAAACCCACGTCCTCTCCTCAGGACCATACCCCCTCCAATGAACAAGGTACTGAAGGGACCGGCGATTCAGACGTGAATCGATGACTCTCGACACCTGGAACTCCAAGTTACCATTGACCACCACAGGAGGAGGAGGTAAAGGTGAAGGTATCACCGGCGCCACATACTTCTTAAGTAACGATCTGTGGAACACATTATGAATTTTAAATGTAGGAGGGAGGTCAAGACGGAATGCAACCGGATTAATTATAGCACTGATCTTGTATGGCCCGATGAACCTGGGACCCAGTTTCCAGGAGGGAACCTTAAGTTTAATATTCTTGGTAGACAACCATACCAGATCGTTCACACTTAGGTCCGGACCAGACACTCTCCTCCTATCAGCCATACGTTTGTATCGGTTCCCCATAGTACTCAGATTATTCAGCACTCCTCTCCACACTGAAGCAAGTGACGACGAAAACCGTTCCTCCTCAGGAACCCCAGAAGAGCCCCCCCTATTGAAAGTACAAAACTGGGGGTGAAAACCATATGCCCCAAAAAACGGGGACTTACCAGTGGACTCGCTCCGCCTATTATTTAGAGCAAACTCCGCCAGAGGCAAGAAAGAAGCCCAGTCCTCCTGGTTCTCTGACACAAAACACCGGAGATATGTCTCCAAGCTCTGGTTCAGACGCTCTGTCTGACCATTGGTCTGCGGGTGAAAAGCCGATGAAAATGACAACTGCATCCCCGCCGTGTACAAAATGCTTTCCAGAATTTGGACACAAACTGAGACCCCCGATCCGACACCACATCGGAGGGTAACCCGTGAAGCCTTACAATCTCCCCAATAAACACCTGCGCAAGAGTTTTAGCATTAGGAAGAGCAGGAAGAGCGATAAAATGTGCCAACTTGCTGAACCTGTCCACCACAACGAGTATGACTGTTTTACCCGAAGATGGCGGGAGATCCGTAATGAAGTCCATAGACAGATGAGTCCACGGACGCTCCGGGATCTTCAAAGGTAAGAGGGTCCCCGACGGACGGGTATGTGGGGTCTTAGAGCGCGCACAAACCTCGCAGGACGCGACAAAAGTTACCACCTCCCTATGTAAGTTATGCCACCAAAACCGGCGCGAGAGGAGATCCTCAGTTGCTTTACTCCCTGGGTGTCCTGCCAAAGCTGAATTATGGTGTGCCTCGATCACCCTTTGTCGCAACTGATTTGGAACAAACAGTCTCCCTGGAGGTCCTACAGGGGCGTCCCCCTGAGCCTCCAATACCTCCTCCTCAAGCTCAGAGCATACTGCCGACACAACCACCCCCTCCTGAAGGACTGGAACCGGGTCCTCCGTATTCCCAGCCCCAAGGAAACAGCGAGATAAGGCATCCGCCTTAACATTCTTTGACCCAGGACGATATGTGACGACAAAATTAAACCTGGTAAAAAACAACGACCACCTAGCTTGTCTGGGATTCAGACGTTTAGCGGACTCTAAATATAGCAGGTTTTTGTGATCGGTAATGACAGTGACCGGGTGGACTGCCCCCTCCAAAAAATGACGCCACTCCTCAAAAGCCAACTTAATGGCCAAGAGCTCCCTATTGCCGACATCATAATTCCTCTCAGCGGACGACAATTTTTTAGAGAAGAAGGCACACGGATGCCATTTACCAGGGGACGAACCTTGTGACAATACCGCTCCCACCCCTACCTCGGAAGCTTCCACCTCAACAATGAATGGCTGAGACGCATCAGGCTGAACAAGTATGGGTGCAGAAGCAAAACATTTTTTCAAAGAGGAAAACGCTTGACAAGCCTTGTCAGACCACTTTGAAAAATCCGTCCCTTTTTTAGTCATGTCTGTGAGAGATTTAACTATGGAGGAGAAATTACGAATGAATTTCCGGTAGTAGTTAGCAAACCCCAGGAAACGTTGTAATGCCTTAAGATCCTCTGGCAGATCCCACTCAAGAACTGCCCGCACTTTCCCAGGGTCCATACGAAAATCGGATGCTGAGACCAGGAATCCTAAAAACTGAAGTTCCTGTACGGCGAACACACACTTCTCCCATTTGGCGTACAGTTTATTATCCCGCAAGATCTGTAACACCTGCCTAACATGCTCCTGATGAGACAAGATCTGGCGAGTAAATTAAGATATCATCCAGATATATGACCACAAACTGTCCCATTAGGTGGCGAAAGATGTCATTTACAAAGTGTTGAAACACCGCCGGGGCAATACTCAGACCAAATGGCATGACAAGGTTCTCATAATGCCCCTCCGGAGTGTTAAACGCCGTCTTCCACTCATCCCCCTCCTTCATCCTAATAAGATTGTACGCCCCCCTGAGATCCAACTTAGAGAACCATTTGGCACCCACGATCTGATTGAAGAGATCGGGAATAAGTGGGAGCGGATACGGATCTCGGACCGTAATCCGATTAAGCTCACGGAAATCCAGGCAAGGGCGTAGGCCTCCATATTTTTTCTTCACAAAGAAGAACCCCGCGGCCACCGGGGAAGATGAAGGTCTAATATGCCCCTTAGCCAGACTCTCTGAAATATAATCCTTCATGGCCTGTCTCTCAGGACCAGAAAGGTTATACAACCTAGATTTCGGTAACTTGGCCCCAGGGATCAAGTTAACAGCACAGTCATACTCGTGATGAGGAGGTAGTTCTTGACACCCTTCCTCTGAGAATACATCCTCAAAGTCCACCAGAAATGGAGGTAAGGCCCTAGGAGCGACCACACCAATGACCGTATTCATGCAGTTTTTATTACAGAAATCGCTCCATTGGCTTATCTCTCTGGATTGCCAATCAATAACCGGGTTATGCTTAGTTAGCCAAGGCAGGCCCAGCACTATAGGAGTGGGAAGACCCTCCAACACATAACAAGACAACAGTTCTTTATGTAGCGCCCCCACTTGAAGATCAATGTTATGCACTGCTTGCACAAAACTTCCCTGACCGAGAGGTCTGGCGTCGATCGAGAATATGGGGACGGGTTTAGCCAACCCACACAATCGCATACCTTGAACCCGGGCAAAGCGAGCATCCACCAGATTAGCCCCGGCCCCACTATCCAGAAGAACAGATATCCTCTCAGTTCTCGCACCCACCACCACCTCCGCCGGTACGAGAAACTGAGACGAACTTAGGGACGAAATACTTACTCCCAGATTGCCATCCACCATACAATCTGGGATCAATAGTTTTCCGGCGACTTCTCACTCTGCAAAGGACAGGATGGACACCCCCTAATAAAATGTCCCTTTTTTCCACAGAAGAAACAACTTCTTGTTTTGTGGCGCCCCACCGATCCCCTCCCCCGGAATGATGTCCCTCCTAATTGCATAGGCTCCTCTGGACTGACCAGGGGAACCTCCGTGTAAGGGACCCTTGAGGAAGGTGGAGTCATCACAGGGGGCGGAGTTACCCCGCACCTCTCCCGCAACCGTCTATCAATGCGAATAGCAAGGGCCATAGCGGCCTCCAGTGACGTGGGTCATACTGCGCCAACACATATTTTAATTTGTCAGATAAACCTTGACAAAACTGGCTCCTAAGAGCTGGGTCATTCCACTGGGTGTCCGTGGCCCACCTACGGAACTCCGAAGAAAATTCCTCTGCCGGACGATCTCCCTGCTGTATCCTACGTAACTTAGATTCAGCAAGGGAGACCCGATCCGGGTCATCATATACAAGACCCAGAGCTGCGAAAAATCTATCCACTGACTGGAGAGCCGGGGAGCCCGGGGGAAGAGAGAACGCCCAGGATTGGGGGTCCCCTTGTAGGAGCGAGATGACAATTCCCACTCTTTGATCTTCACTCCCAGATGATCGAGGTAGCAGCCGAAAGTACAATTTACATGCCTCCCGGAAAGCAAAAAACTTGTCCCGCCCTCCAGTGAACCTGTCTGGGAGAGCTACTTTAGGTTCAGTTCTGGCTTGCTCCGGGGGGTACAAAACCTTGGACTTAACATCCCTCAGCTCCATGGACAAACTCTGCAACTGCTGAGCTAGACTGGCTACTGGATCCATGGTGGCTGGGGAGAATCTTAAATTTGGTCGGTGAAAATGTCACGCTGTCTCTGAATACAGGAGAACCGGGGTCTATGCTGACCCTAAGCTGGGGTCCTGGCTAATCCCTCTACCTGGAGGTACTGTTGATGGTACACAGGTCCAGGCCGCCAGCGTAAACCCTATCTCCTGTGAATCCCTAACCACTGTAATCTAGTCCTGAGAAGGACCCTGATTACCACCACAGGGATCAGGAAGGTATCTGCCTTCACACACAGTATAAGACAAACGAGACAGTACAAGGGGTAAAATAAAAGAACACCTTGCATACAAAACTACCAATACAGAGGGAACACAAACGGGTAGGGAGATAACTAATAAAGCGAGGAGAGGAGAAAACCACAACAGGTATTCTTAGCTTAGACTTCTCAATACGATCCGCTCTGCTGGTCTGCATGAATGCTTTCACCGACACTTCCCCAGCAGACAGGCAGGTATAAGAAGGAAACCAATTAACAAAACATTAATTGCAGCTGAGCGAGGCTGGTCAGTCCAGCACAGAGAGAGGAAGAATTAACTCCCTCAGTGCCGAAAAACACCCAGCACCAGAAACTCAGCTGTGCGAAGTCAGGGTGTGCAATCGCGACGATCTTCGCAGCGACACACCCATGACACATATATACATATATATACACTGTGGTATAATGACTAATGTGGCACCTAGGGGGCGCTGTATAAGTTGCTCAAATTATGCCTGGAGGCATGAGAGAGATGGGAAACCAGTCCCTGCTATGGGGCTAAACGGAAAGTATGTGTCACAGAGCTATTCTGTGCTGTAGGTCAGTAAAGTTGTTCTGGGACTTATAGTCCCATAAGAGTTCTGATTCTTGTTAAGGGTGAACCTACAGGGTTAGCTTGTGAGCTGGGTGGGACATGCTAACCACACATACACCGCCCACTGGTGGTGGGAGAATGAATGGTACATACTGGTGATTGTATGTGGTGAAGGACCTGTGATGAGGTCATGAACACGTGACCAGACCATGTGCTTTATGCCTTGGCTTGGGGAGTGGCTACAGGTATGTAAGGCAGTGCTGGGCACATGGAGGGAGATCGTGGGAGACTGGGAAGTGTCTCTGTAGTCTGTCTCAAGGGATTCTGTCTGAGACTGGGAAGTGTCTCAAGGGAGTCTGGCTGAGACAAGTGGAGAGTGTGTCCTGCACAGGGCTGCCTGGAAGGTTCCTGGAAGGTCTGTCGGTGTTGGATCGTATTCCTGGAAGCACGTGGTGAGACTTGGAACTTGGTGGCCGGGGTTTTTGGACTGGGGTCCTGAATAGCACCCGGACAGGACACATGTGTGTGCGGAGCCTGTGACGGTCTCACACTGAGAACCAGGCGGTTCTATTGAGGAGTTTGGCTGGAGTTAGCCTGGAAGTGACTTTCTGTTACAATGTGTCAGTGAGCACTGGAAGCGAGTCCAGATCACCCGAGAAGGCACCTGGCGGTCCCTGCTGGCTTGCAGCCGCTTAGTCAAGCCCGTCCCATGCAAGGGTGAGTCTGGGACCAGTGATTTTCCAAGAGGGAATGCACTTATGTTTTGTGATGTCTTGTTACCTGGTGGTAAAGAGACAGTAAACCGTTATTTTTGGACATAATGCCTATGTGTTGCCTCATTACTGCGTGCCCGGCCTCGGCCTCGGCCTACCAGAGCGAATCCCTACAACACATACATATATACATATATATACACATACATATATACATATCTATATATACACATATATATATACACACATATATATATATATATATATATATATACACATACATATATACATATATATATATGCTGAGAACATCAGCCAATAGACAGGATCAGCAAGATAGAAAGGAAGGATTTAAATAACCTCATTATAGATGCTGAACTAAAGTATACATGGCAGAAATAGGACAGTCGCCAAAGGTGTGCAAACATTTGAGGAAACTCAAAAAATACGACCATAAAGTCCAGAGAATTATCGAAAAAGTACAAATTTTATTTATCATATTAATATAAAAATCACGGACAAGAGGAAACAGAAACACGGAGAAACAGTGGAGTGCAACTGGAACACATCAGTGGTACGTCATAGAACTGACCGGTACGAGAACCAACAATCTGTATAAGTGGTAGTATATAATATATAGTATATATAGATGGCAATAGCAAAAATTATTAATATATATATATACACACCACAGGCAAATAATCACTAGAATATTTATGATATATATATATATATATATATATATATATATATATATATGTGGCCATTGACTATATAGTTGTTAATATGGCTAATGAAGGATAGATAATTTAACACAATAAATATGTTAGATGAGGCATGTAATGGCAAAGGATAAAGGTAGCCAGATCAGTTTATATCACATTCATTACATCATGATAAATATATTGAATAAAGCATGCAATGGCAAGAAATAATACAAATAGCCAGATCGGTTTATATCAAATTCACTACATGCAATATATGTAACAATACAAAAAGTGACACTGGCATATATTACACCAATTTAGCACACCAGGCAGGTTAACAAGTTAATATAATGTTAACTGCATGCCATATTATATAGTAGTAGTCAGAGGGGACTGGCATAAGTAGCAATGGAACCATATAGATTAAATAAGTCAGCCATAATTTACCTGAGGTGACAGATAAGGAGGAACACCGCACGGGTCAGACAGGAGGCCTCCTTATTCAATCTTATTCAATCCCCACAGCGCAGGGCACCTTTCTGAGGCACAATTAGGTGGCAGACTGCGCTGTCCTGCAGCTGTTACCTCATAAGAGGCACCTTTTTTTGTCTGGGGCTCGCACACCCTTTTCATTAACAGAGGTTGTGGGGAGTCTGCGACATTAACCCCTTCTTAGGCGGTTAACCCTTAATTGGGGGACAGCTGGGGTAGCTCTCTCTTTAAGAGCTTTAACCCTTCAGCGTTCGTTTTTTCTTTAAGAAACCACACTGTTCTAGTTACTGACAGGTTTAACCTGCCATATACTGTGTGAGGGTATGTCAGATCAGGGTCCAGGAGGTGCGGACCGTCTCCCAGATCCGCTACAGGATCAGTCTCGCGTATCTGACACGCAGACCTCGACGGCGTCAAGCGCAGCGGTCGGAGGTTTCAGTGATGTCAAAATGGAGGCCCTCACTCGTTCTATTGATGGCCTGTCTGACCTTCTAGGTTATTGGGTGTCAGCTAGATCCTCTCATGGCAGGAAGCGACACAGGCCGGTGCCATCCTTCCCACGTAGCGACTCGGAGATCTCTGGTATGGAGGGTTCCCCTTCAAGCTCGGATGGGGAGATGTCCGATTCGGATAAGGAGGATCGGCAGGGACACTCTGCCTCTCTTTTGGGCCGTACAGAGGCTTTTATTGGAGCCATGAGGGAGGCGTTGCAGTTACCGGAGGAGGTAACTAGACGTCCTGGTATGTCGGCCCGGATGTTTCAGGAGTCGCGATCAGCATTACCATCTCTGGATGAGCTTAATGGGGCAGTGGAGAAGGAACGCCTGTGTCCAGATAAACATTTTCAGGGGACACGGTTTTTTGAGACGCTGTATCCGTGTACGACGGAGTTGATTGATAATTGGATTCCTTCTCCTGAAGTGGATGTCCCTTTATCCCAGCTTAGCAAATCCTCATTACTTCCTGTCAAAGGGAAGGCGAGTCTGCAGGATCCGCTGGACAGAAAAACGGAGATGGCGGCGAAATCCATCTACGAGGCCGCGGGTCATGGATTCAGAGCAGTGCTATGGTCCATGTGTGCTTGTAAAGCTTCCCTGAGCTGGTTAGACCGTCTACGGATGGCGTGGCAAGATGGATCCCCACTATACGAGGTAGATGGGCTTTTCAAGTTGTTGGAGGATGCAGCCCGATATGGCAGTGATGCAGGTTTGGATACTGCGTCACTGCTGTCCAGGGCGCAATCCTCGGCGGTCACAGTCAGGAGAGCACTGTGGCTTAGACAGTGGACCGGGGACGCAGTTTCCAAGCAAGGTTTGCTATCTTTAGCTTACAAGGGTGGTCAGCTATTTGGATCTGACCTCACAGAGCTGATTGCCAAGGCAAAGGCAAAAGAAACGGCTTTACCGCAGCGAAGAGCTGTGACTTCTGCGTCTGGCAGGCCTAGTGCCGGTAGTAGTCGGCGGTCCTTTCGGTCCAGGGGACGGTGCGGTCAGCCCTCTTGGGGATCGGGTCGTCCATCTTTTTCGGGAAAAAAGACCTCTCAGAAATCCCGCACTCCCTGGAAACAGAGCTTCCGTCAAGACAAGCGGGAAGCTGACAAAAAGCCCGCTAAGGCGGACTGACGCCAGGGTCTCACTCGAGGGCTCTCAAGTGGGGGGTCGTTTACTCCAATTCGAACCGACTTGGGTTTCCCGCGTGTCGAACGCCTGGGTGACGCGGGTTGTGTCGGCAGGCTACTTCATAGAATTTCTTTCTCGACCCCCAGACAGTTTTTGTCAATCTCGCATTCCGTCAGAGCCCGAGCTATTTGCCGCTCTACTGCGGGAGGTCGATTCCCTTCTGCAGAAGGGTGTGGTGGTACCGGTTCCGCCGGAGGACCGGGGAAGAGGGTTTTATTCCAACCTCTTTGTGGTCTCCAAAAAGGAGGACAAATTTCGCCCCATTCTGGATCTCAAAAGATTGAATCGGCATGTCCGCACCCGGAAATTCCGCATGGAGTCGCTTCGCTCCGTTGTGGCGGCCCTGTCGCAGAACGACTTTTTGGTGTCAATCGACATTCGCGACGCTTATTTGCATGTTCCCGTCGGAAGGGCCCACCAACGCTTCCTTCGTTTTGCCATAGGTCAGGACCATTACCAGTTTGTGGCCCTGCCATTCGGGTTGGCCTCAGCACCCAGAGTTTTTCCGAAAATTCTGGCACCTCTCATGGCGATCCTTCGAAGACAGGGGGTTACGATTCTTCCCTACCTGGACGACCTTTTGATTGTGGCGTCCTCAAAGGAGGAGGCGGTGACGGCTCGCGATCTATCCCTTCAGCTCCTGGAGGACTTCGGGTGGCTGGTCAATTGGGAGAAGTCGTCTCTGGAACCGTCGCAGTCAATCCTGTTTTTGGGGATGCATTTCGACACGGTACGAGCAGTGGTGTCTCTGCCTCCAGACAAGCAAGCAAGTCTTCTTTGACATGTACAGGTTATGAAGTCTTCGACAGCAATGTCCCTTCGAAGGTGTATGCGCCTTCTGGGTTTGATGGTGGCGTCGATGGAGGCAATTCCGTTTGCCCAATTTCATTCCAGGGCTCTTCAAATGCTCATTTTGAACCGTTGGGATCGATCGCAGGTTTCACTGGATTGCAGTGTCATCATCTCCCACAGGGTGCGAGAGTCTCTAGGATGGTGGTTACGTCCGGAAGTGTTATCCCTGGGGAAGTCCTTCCTCCCTCCGAGGTGGTCGGTCATAACCACCGATGCCAGCCTGACGGGCTGGGGGGGTGTCTGGAACGATCTCTGGATTCAGGGAGTATGGTCGTCGGAAGAGTCTGTCCTGCCGATCAACATTCTGGAATTGAGGGCAATTTTCCTTTGCCTCCAACACTGGACGGTCCCTTTAAGCGGTCTACCAGTCCGAGTGCAGACAGACAACGCGACGGCGGTCGCGTATATCAACCATCAAGGTGGGACGAGGAGCTTCAGGCTCATGATGGAGGTGTCTCGGATCCTGGTATGGGCCGAGGCCAGGGTACCAGCCATCTCTGCAATTCACATTCCAGGAGTTCAGAATATCACAGCGGACTTCCTCAGTCGCGAAAAGATGGATCCCGGAGAATGGAGTCTTCATCTGGAAATTTTTGCACTGCTGTGCTCCCGTTGGGGAACTCCCCAAGTGGATTTGATGGCATCCAGGTTCAATGCCAAGTTACCGACGTTCATGTCCAGGTACAAGGACCCGAAGGCTGTGGCGGTGGATGCTCTGGTGGCTCCGTGGGACCAATTCGAGCTAATCTATGTGTTCCCGCCGATATCCTTACTGCCTCTGGTGTTGCGTCGGATCAGACTGGAGAGAGTCCCGGCTATGTTGATAGCCCCAGATTGGCCAAGGAGGACGTGGTTCTCGAAGCTGGTGTCGCTTCTGGCAGCGCCTCCACTTCCACTCCCTCTTCGCCCGGACCTGTTAACCCAAGGGCCCGTTCGTCACCCGGACCTGAAGTCTCTGCGTTTGACGGCGTGGCTCTTGAGACCGAAATCTTGATCCGTCAAGGTTTTTCAGCCGAAGTCATTGCCACTCTGCGAGCTGCCAGAGGTCGGCTACTACTAGGATTTATCACAAGACTTGGGAAGCCTTTTCGTGGTGTTCGGGTTGTTCAAGGAACCCGAGGATTTTTTCCATTCCCAATTTGTTGGCCTTTTTGCAGTACGGGCTGGACAAGGGTTTGGCAGTTAGCACTCTGAAGGGTCAGGTTTCTGCTCTGTCCTTGCTGTTTCGGAAGGCTATCGCCTCGCGAAGGGACGTACGTTCCTTTTTTCGCGGAGTAACCCGTCAGTTTCCGCCGCGGAAGGCGCTTGTGTCTCCTTGGCGGCTCAATCTTGTTTTGGAGGCTCTTCAACATGGGCCTTTTGAGCCTATGGACTCTGTTAGCCTTTCTTTGCTCTCTTGGAAGGTTGCCTTCCTAGTGGCTGTCACTTCTCTGAGAAGGGTTTCTGAGTTGGCGGCTCTTTCTTGCTCGCCTCCTTTTCTGGAGTTTCACCCAGATCGCGTAGTGCTTCGCACACGAGGCGACTTTTTACCTAAGGTGGTGTCACAATTTCATGTTAACCAGGATATTGTGTTGCCCTCGCTCTGTCCGGAGCCGAGGAATGCGAAGGAACGGGCCTTGCACACATTGGATTTAGTGCGGGCTTTGAAGTTCTATTTTTCGGAAGTCGGATTCTCTGTTTGTGATTCCAGCAGGTCGTCGACGTGGGCAACGAGCTTCCAAGGATTCTATAGCTCGTTGGATTCGGTCGGCCATTTTAGAGGCTTACCGACTTAAGGGCGAACCTTGCCCGATTAAGATTCGAGCTCACTCCACCAGGGCTGTGGGTTCATCGTGGGTCTTTCATCAAGGGGCCTCAGCAGCTCAGCTCTGCCGGGCGGCGACCTGGCGCTCCGTCCACACGTTTACAAAATTTTATAAGGTGGACGTCAGTGCTTCCGCTGATGCGGCCTTAGGACGTAGGGTCCTACAGGCGGCTGTAGTTTAAAGTTCTTGTTAACTTGTATTTAGCGCTAGTTGCGCATTTATCTAAGTTGTTGGGAATCTGCCTCTGTTGGTTTTTTGCCCACCCTTAATTTCTGGACTGCTTTGGGACGTCCCACTGGTAATGAATGTGTCTCCCTTCCTTCCATCTGCTGCTGAAAGACGGATTTTGGTAAGACCTTACCTGTAAAATCCTTTTCAGCGAAGGAAGGAAGGGAGACACAGATCCCTCCCATGGCAGAAGTGTGTTGTTGTGTTTTCAGATGCGGCGTGACCCTTCTCTGATAGCGATTATCTGGGCTGAGGTCGGCGCGCTAAGGCTCTGTTCCAGCATTGCCAGCTAATCGCAGTGGTCAGGTTCAGTGAGTAGTACCTGGGACTGTGTGTTTTTTTCTGTTATATGCATAACCTGTTTTCTTGTTTTTTTCTCTGAAGTTATTCAGAAGGGGTTATGTTGCTCCGCTGGTGATATTTGCTCTTCCTTAGCTTGTGTACGGACTGGAGAGCTGGAGTAGGAGGAGCCCAAGCTGGAGGGGCCGGTCAACACTCTTTTTAATCTGAGGTGTTCCATCCTGTGTGGGCTCCGCCTACCCACTGGTAATGAAGGTGTCTCCCTTCCTTCCTTCGCTGAAAAGGATTTTACAGGTAAGGTCTTACCAAAATCCGTCTTTCTAGTACTTGGTTGAAAACCCTTTGTTGGCAATGACTGCCTGAAGTCTTGAGCTCATGGACATCACCAGACGCTGTGTTTCCTCCTTTTTGATTCTCTGCCAGGACTTCACTGCGGTGGTTTTCAGTTGCTGTTTGTTTGTGGCCTTTCTGTCTGAAGTTTAGTATTTAACAAGTGAAATGCACGCTCAATTGGGTTGAGATCAGGTGACTGACTTGGCCATTCAAGAATATTCCACTTCTTTGCTTTAATAAACTCCTGGGTTGCTTTGGCTTTATGTTTTGGGTCATTGTCCATCTGTAGTATGAAACGACGACCAATCAGTTTGGCTGCATTTGGCTGGATCTGAGCACACAGTATGGCTCTGAATACCTCAGAATTCATTTGGCTGCTTCTGTCCTGTGTCACATCATCAATAAACACTAGTGACCCAGTGCCTGTCACGCTGTCTCTGCATACAGGAGGACCGGGTCTATGCTGACCCTAAGCTGGGGTCCTGACTAAACCCTCTACCTGGAGGTACTGTTGATGGTACAGAGGTCCAGGCCGCCAGCGTAACCCTATCTCCTGTGAATCCCTGACCACTGTAATCTAGTCCTGAGAAGGACCCTGATTACCACCACAGGGAACGGGAAGGTAACTGCCTACACACAGTATAAGACGAACGAGACAGTACAAGGGGTAAAATAAAAGACACCTTGCATACAAAACTACCACTACAGAGGGAACACCAACGGGTAAGGAGATAAATAATAAAGCGAGGAGAGGAGAAAACCACAACAGGTACTCTTAGCTTTAGACTTCTCAATATGATCCGCTCTGCTGGTCTGCATGAATGCTTTCACCGACACTTCCCTAGAAGACAGGCAGGTATTTGAAGGAATCCAATTATCGCAACATTAATTGCAGCTGAGCGAGGCTGGTCTTGTCCAGCACAGAGAGAGGGAGAATTAACTCTCTCATTGCCGAAAAACACCCAGCAGCAGAAACTCAGCTGTGAGAAGTCAGGGTGTGCAATCGCGACGATCTTCGCAGCGACACACCCGTGACAGTGCCACTGGCAGCCATGCATGCCCAAGCCATCACACTGCTTCCGCCGTGTTTTACAGATGATGTGGTATGCTTTGGATCATGAGCTGTACCACGCCTTCGCCATAGTTTTCTCTTTCCATCATTCTGGTAGAGGTTGATCTTGGTTTCATCTGTCCACAGAATGTTCTTCCAGAACTGTGCTGGCTTTTTTAGATGTTTTTTAGCAAAGTCCAGCCTAGCCTTTTTATTCTTGATGCTTATGAGTGGCTTGCACCGTGCAGTGAACCCTCTGTATTTACTTTCATGCAGTCTTCTCTTTATGGTAGATTTGGATATTGATACGCCTACCTCCTGGAGAGTGGTGTTCACGGTTGGCTGTTGTGAAGGGGTTTCTCTTCACCATGGAGAGTATTCTGCGATCATCCACCACTGTTTGTTTCCGTGGGCGCCCAGGTCTTTTTGCATTGATGAGTTCACCAGTGCTTTCTTTCTTTCTCAGGATGTACTAAACTGTAGATTTTGCCACTCCTACTGTTGTAGCAATTTCTCGGATGGGTTTTTTCTGTTTTTGCAGCTAAGGATGGCTTGTTTTCACCTGCATGGAGAGCTCCTTTGACCGCATGTTTCCTTCACAGCAAAACCTTCCAAATGCAAACACCACACCTCAAATCAACTCCAGCCCTTTTATCTGCTTAATTGAGAATGACATAACGAAGGGATTGCCCACACCTGTCCATGAAATAGCCTTGGAGTCAAATGTTCAATTACTTTTGGTCCCTTTAAAAACAAGGTGGCACATGTTAAGGAGCAGAAAGTCCTACACTCTTCATCCAATTTTAATGTGGATACCCTCAAATGAAAGCTGAAAGTCTGAACTTCAACTGCATCTCAATTGTTTTGTTTAAAATTCATTGTGGTAATATCTAGAACCAAAATTACATAAATGTTGTCTCTGTCCGAATATATATGGACCTGTGTGTATATATATATATATATATATATAATATATATATACACACACACATATATACATATACAGTACAGACCAAAAGTTTGGACACACCTTCTCATTCAAAGATTTTTCTGTGTTTTCATGACTATGAAAATTGTACATTCACACTGAAGGCATCAAAACTATGAATTAACACATGTGGAATTATATACTTAAAAAAGTGTGAAACAACTGAAAATATGTCTTATATTCTAGGTTCTTCAAAGTAGCCACCTTTTCCTTTGATAACTGCTTTGCACACTCTTGATGAGCTTCAAGAGGTAGTCACCGGGAATAGTCTTCCAACAATCTTGAAGGAATTCCCAGAGATGCTTAGCACTTGTTGGCCCTTTTGCCTTCACTCTGCCGTCCAGCTCACCCCAAACCATCTCGATTGGGTTCAGGTCTGGTGACTGTGGAGGCCAGGTCATCTGGCGTAGCACCCCATCACTCTCCTTTTTAATCAAATAGCCCTTACACAGCCTGGAGGTGTGTTTGGGGTCATTGTCCTGTTGAAAAATAAATGATGGTCCAACTAAATGCAAACCGGACGGAATAGCATGCCGCTGCCAGATGCTGTGGTAGCCATGCTAGTTCAGTATGCCTTCAATTTTGAATAAATCCTCAACAGTGTCACCAGCAAAGCACCTCCACACATCAGATCACCTCCTCCATGCGTCACGGTGGGAACCAGGCATGTAGAGTCCATCCGTTCACCTTTACTGCATCGCACAAAGACACGGTGGTTGGAACCAAAGATCTCAAATTTGGACTCATCAGACCAAAGCACAGATTTCCACTGGTCTAATGTCCATTCCTTGTGTTCTTTAGCCCAAACAAGTCTCTTCTGCTTGTTGCCTGTCCTTAGCAGTGGTTTCCTTGTAGCTATTTTACCATTAAGACCTGCTGCACAAAGTCTCCTCTTAACAGTTGTAGAGATGTGTCTGCTGCTAGAACTCTGTGGCATTGACCTGGTCTCTAATCTGAGCTGCTGTTAACCTGCGATTTCTGAGGCTGGTGACTCAGATAAACTTATCCTCAGAAGCAGAGGTGACTCTTGGTCTTCCATTCCTGGGGCGGTCCTCATGTGAGCCAGTTTCTTTGTAGCGCTTGATGGTTTCTGCAACTGCACTTGGGGACACTTTCAAAGTTTTCCCAATTTTTCTGACTGACTGACATTCATTTCTTAAAGTAATGATGGCCACTCGTTTTTCTTTACTTAGCTGCTTTTTTCTTGCCATAATACAAATTCTAACAGTCTATTCAGTAGGACTATCAGCTGTGTATCCACCAGACTTCTGCACAACACAACTGAAGGTCCCAACCCCATTTATAAGGCCAGAAATCCCACTTATTAAACCTGACAGGGCACACCTGAGAAGTGAAAACCATTCCCGGTGACTACCTCTTGAAGCTCATCAAGAGAATGCCAAGAGTGTGCATAGCAGTAATCAAAGCAAAAGGTGGCTACTTTGAAGAACCTAGAA